>CM062344.1:4325396-4375396 GCA_031216105.1 Dalbergia cultrata | reverse complement strand
TATTTATCCAAAAAGAAAGAAAGAAAGGGTGGTGGAGGGACACATTTTAGAGAAGAAATGATACAATTTCCAATAGAGTTCCTAATGCTACTGAATTCTTCCACATAAACTCCTAATCTCTTATACTATATTTTAATCAAATAGAAATATTGCACTATCAGAAAAATAAAAATTTCCAGAATCTTTGATAGAAAATAAGGCTTATAATTGAGTGAATTAAAGTGGTATAACATTATTAACGCATGTAACATTATTAATGCAAATAATATTTGAACAAAAATTTTGTCTATCTAGTATATATTTTTCTTAATCAAAGAGTATTCAATTCAAACCATTCAAATGAAATCTTATTTAATTTTGATGATGCTATTCCCTGTATGCAATCTTTCTGCATTGATAGTTAACTAGTTATCAACATTATTTATTATTTGAACAGTTGTGTGTGTCACCTTCCACCCATTTGGTCTTTCAAGTTCTTTTAAGATTTGAATATGAGCCTAATTGACTAGTATGATGGTCAACAACATTTGGCAGATGGGTACAAGGATGAAGAAATCAATATTCGATGAGCAAACATCGAAGGCGTTAAAGAAATGGCACAAGAGTGTCGTGAGGAAGAAGCATGGTGTGGTGAAGCTAGGAGGAAAGTCCAGTGATGGAAGCACCATTGGTTCAACAGTGCACTCAGCGGCCGCATCACCAATGCAATCCCATGGACATGGACCCACACTTCACCGTTTCAAGACCACTGGCCACTCAACACGCTCCTCATCAAACTATGAGCATCAAGATGAATACGAATCAGATATGGAATTGACTCCACTATCATCGCCAACAACGAACTTGATTGTGAGTGTGGACCATGGTGAGCAACAAGAAGGGAAAGAAGATAAACAAGCTAGTAGTGCGGGAGAAACCAACAACCACCAACGTGATGACTTCAGTTTTGTGAGGCCATCCTCATGAGTCATGACCATGTCCATATGTGGAAAAGAACCACAACATACAGCAGCATTAGGTTAGGAGTTACTCCATATTCTCCCCTTTTCTTTACATGTATCATTACGCTTTTTTCCACTTTCTAGTGTCTAGGTGGTAGAATCTTCAAACTTGAGATGATATTCTTGTTCATAGTTATTTGAAAGTAATGAAAACAATAATATCTTCTTTTAACTTTTGATCCATGTATGAGCAAAGGCTCATAATTAAGTAGCAAAGAAAGGAAAGGATATTATTGTTGGATGTATACTTTTAGAGTACTATTGTTTAAACGTTATTCTTATATACATCATTTAGACACCTCGAGAATTAATTAATAATTAGTGCTCAATAACATTTGGTAAATTTATCTGTGAAAAAAAAATAGGGTATCATCTGTTTATATGTTAATCCCTAAACATCTCTATAGATATAAGTTCTCCATCTACACATCTAATATATATATTATAAAAATTATATATGGTTATTAATGGATTATAAAAAGTAGTATGACTTATTAATTTGTTCAAAGGTTAATAATTAAACGTCATCTTGTATATAAAATTTTGTTAAGTTTCTGATTGTGTAATATTTTCTTAATGAATAAGGGTGTCTACCAATTTATTTAAATATAATTTCTCCACTTTGCATAATGAATTAGGGTGTCTATAAATCCCTATCATGCGTGGTTCATGAAGCAAATCTACGGTGACTTAACGCCGGTTCTACATATACCACTACCGTCTATAAGTCGTCTACCAATTATCTGTTGATTCTTGATTTTTTAATTAGCTGTTGCAACAAAAATTAGCATTAAATTTCTATTACACTGACTCGACTCGAATTTAATTACGTACAATTATAGTTTAATAATAATAATAAGTTCCATTTGGTGCTGTTTCACGTGCAATCTTATCGCTTGTTGCCAAGGACGCATTACAGTACTAATGAAAAATCCTTGCAGAATAATGCAGAACACGATGGTCAGTGGACAATAATTTGGCATGTAATGTAATGGCTCTCGCATTGTCCCAATATTACTGCCTATGAGGCTGTGATTAATTGTTTTGTGCATCACCTGAACCAAAAAGTGGAAAAGGGAAAGGAACCTTGAGGGAATTAAAGATCATCTTGGCACGTGTCGAATTCAATATGATATTGAGTTGACGTAAGATGCTTATATTCAAAGAATGCCACGGTGTGGTCTCTGCATAAAATTGTAAATCTGTTTCAAAGTAAATAAATACAACACGTAAGTAACTTACCTAAGTTGCATGTGCCACTTTGGTCAACACTTGGTAGAAAAGCTTACGAGAACGTTTCCCATGATTGTTCTTCGATTCGATGCACAGACAAAGTATTTGAAGAATTTTGTCAGCTTCAATCATCACCCTTCGTTTCTTTTTCTTTTTGCTTTCTTCTTTCCTTCCTAGCAATATCTCTCGTCATATTTCTGCAGCTTCTGTGTAGAAAACTCCAATTTGTCGTTTGGGTATATATATATATACACACACACATACCCCTTAGACCCGTGATTACCAACTTCAAATTGGAGAAATCCTTTTATAAGGCCAAAATAAATCATTTAATGTGACAATTTTGTATGACTTTTTTATGCATTAATTTTTACTATTAATTGGATGTTTCTAATGGATCCCATGCTTAGTCTCAGCTTTTTTTATTTTTTATTTTTTATTTTTTATCTTGATAAACCCGCCTTTTCAATCAATGGAAAAAAAATAACGAATAACTAAATCATGTGAATTTTCATATGAGATTACTTTACTCTTTCATTTAAAAAGCAACATCCACATCCCACAGTCACAAGCACCTTATAAAAAGGTTCAAAATGGCAAAGTTTTGTCAGTAAAAAATTAAACGCGGCTGGACCGGTAAATATAGGTAGGACCTTGTCACCATGCAAGACTTTTCTTTGACCGGAAATCTTGATATTTTGATTCAACGATACTGTTTAAGCCAGTATTATAACTTTAGACCTTTTCATTATAGGATTTATTAGTTAACTGCCACTAATCCCCTATTACTTACTTGGGATATGGGATCGAACTTTCCCCCAAAACTTTTCCTCATTGAAAATAAAAAAGAATTATAGAACTACCATATGGAGATAATCTAAGAGCACCCTTACTCATATACATCTTTTGGTATATAAAAATATATATACCTATTTTGGATGCAATATAATGCATTGTTTTTATTTTGTTTTTATTTTTTTTACGTGCAGTATAATGCATTGTTATTAATTAATTAATAGTATTGTTTTACGTGGTAACAAAAGTAATAGTTAACTTAATCCCATAAAACTTATATTAATTAGTAGTAGTAGTGTTTGGAAATATGATTAAAATTAGGAAATGATTTATACATTAAATTTTATATTTGGAATGACTAAATAGAAAATAGAGTTAACTTAATTTTGGAATCAATTCTTATGTTTAAAATCTAAAAATATAATATATTGTGTTTTAGAATGAGTAAAAGAAAATAAATTAATTTAATTAGTGTATTTAACTATTAAAATCAAATCAACTTCACTCAAATCTTGATTTGATAGGATTTTAAAAAACAAACGAGATTATCTCATGAATTTAAAAGTCAAATCATTTCTATTTTTTCAAAACCTAAACACGAGGTTTGATTTATAAATCAAATCATTTAATCTTTTTTTTACCATTCTAACAAGCTTTAATTGTAGTATTTTTAATTTTCTTTTATTTTTCCTGGGAATGTATATACATTAGTTATAGTTTTTTGAATCCAACACACTTCACGAGTGAGATTGAGATGCTTCATTCATCCTAAAAGGACAGCACCTCCTGAGAGCTTGATTAGTGAATTATTAGAATAGCCCCTCTTGCTTAGGATTGGGACGTTGTTTCTCTTTGAATGCTGTTCTCACGCTGTGGCCTTCTTTAAAGGATAAGCCATTGCAACCATTGGAGGTTTTACCTCCTTTTGTCTGCCCCTGACCATGATACTTGGGATGTTTTGTGTGCATGTTTCGGTACATGTAATGTGACTATTCAACTAAAAAGTGTATAGCCTTTTTCTACAAAATTAGTTGGCAACATGTTGGATAATGCAACCAAACAAACAAAGGACTACAAAAATACATATACGCACACTTGGCACTGCCAACTACTCAGATTTTATTTTATAGTAAATCATCATCATTTTTATTTTAAATGTTGTTTCACTAACAAGGACACATGCTGCGCCCATAGAATGGCAAAGGTGATGCTTTTTTCTCTTCTAACTCCGCCAGGTAGAAAAAGAATGAAGGGTCACATTGGCCTTGAATCTGTGTGTCAATCATTGATTTTTTAGATTGCAACGTTAATAATTGTAGATAACTGAAAAGGCATATTAGACCCTACTGTGTGTCAGACATTAGCACATGCTGAGTGAGGCTCAGTGGCAATAGTTATCAAAGGAAAAATATTAGTTGTATTGACAGATATTAGACAACATATTAACTTATATTATATTTATTATTAAATGATATGAGAATCATCTCTTATTTAATAATAAATAAGATATGAATTAATATAATATTTTTTATTTTATAAATATAAATAATATAATTTTAATTAAAATAAGAAAAGCCTACAGCCTTCAAAAGGCGGACGCACTCTGCTTTGGGGTGCATTAATCCTCGCCTCCTCGTGTCCTTTCTTTCTTGTCAGTGCATATAATAAATTTCGTTATTCTTTTGGACATTATGATATGACCATACATTATATAATTTGTAAAACATTATGATCCTTTTATGCGACATTTTCATGAGCAATCAATTCCAGCCATCGTTAAAGTTGTTTCTTTTTTTTTTTTCCTCCTCTATTTACTTTTTTCCACACATCAAAAGGGGAAATGGGGAACCGAGTTCTTCTGAAGAGATGGACTAAACTTAATATTAATATGCAAGAGACGAGACATCTAGTTAGTGACCGAAACAATACTCAACATATAGTTTGGGGTAAGATTTACTTTCAAGCTTGCATTGAGAATCCATCATTTTCCATTGAAAGCAATACAATAAACTTTATATTCGAAGAAAAAAAAATGAAAAGAAAGCATTATTTCGTGCCATTTTTTAATTTAAGATAAATGTTATTAGTGACTAATGCAAATGTGATAGACCAACTATATTAGATAAAAATATTAACATGACAATAGGAAAAAGACAAATTTTAAAGTAGAATACCTGGATGGTAGGACACATATGATTCGCGAAATATCCGTGCAAAACCCTGTTGATATAATTTCTCATTTTCTTTAAGTTAAACGTCGCATTTCGAGTTTTTAGCATCAAGATTATTCCCATTAAAAAAATTCGAACTTAAATATTCAATAAATAACTACAGTTACAGCACTGACATTAAGTTAGATGTAAATATATATATTATACTTCTTCCATTCCATAATAATAGCCACTTTAAACAAATTAGATTTATTAAAAAATTAGTGTATCTCAATATAAAATACAGTCAAATATATTGGCTTTTTTAGCAGTCTAATTTGTCTAGAATTATTATTATTATGGAATGGTACATTATATTAGGTATTATATTGCATGCAGGGTCATCATATTAAACTTGTGGATCATTTCAAGAGACGATAATACTCAACCGCCGTTGTTTTCTCCCAAGAAACACGAAAAAGGAGAGGGCCACTCTTGGTTATGTTGTACTAATTTAACAACTACTTGTAAGGTACATGTGGTTTTGAGAGACATTAATAAGTTGATAACAAAATCAAGGTCGGTAAGATACTGCAGCAAACACGAAACTTCATATTTAGTGGCACAATTGCATTGGACATTCAAATTGATATTTCTTCTTGGGAATTGGCATATTATTTAAAAGATGAATATTGAAGGCGTTGGTCGCTTATTTTTAACTTTCAATGCCGACGAAACTGGTATTTAATCTCATATTCTCATTTATATATATTGAAAGAAACTATTCAAAATATCTGCCACAGAATAAAATAAACTAAAAAATTAAGTTGTATATGGTAGTGTCTAGAACCCACATAAATATTTGACTTCCTGTCGTATTTGCTTTGATAGGGACTTGGAATTATCCACAATCTAAACATCAAACCCCATTTAATTATTAGAGAACAAAGATATGAAATCAAGCTAAGGTATCAATTTGAACATGGCGAGTTAAAAAAAAAAAAAAGAATTATATTTATCATGAACAAAGCAGATTTTAGTTGAAGCATTAGGATAAATTTTTTGGAAAAAAAGGCTTTAAGGTGGTGTTTAGAATGACTACAATTAGAAAATAATTTGGGTTGATTTAATTTAAAAGTTAAATCTTATATTTAAAATAATTAATTAGGGAATGAAATTGAATTAATTTAAAAATTATTTCTTATTTTAAAATAAAATGGATTGTATTGGAAATGATTAAAAATAAAATAAATTGACTAGTGTTTAAATTGTAAAACTAAATCAATTATGCTCAAATTCTATCAATTTGATAGGATTTTTACAAATAAAAGAGACGAATTTCGTGGGTTTAGAAATCAAATTATTTATTATTTTGTTAATGATCCAAACACAATATTTGATTTATAAATTAAATTATTTTCAATTTTTTATGTTTTCAAACAGAAAATACTTTGCTTGAAAGTACTACATACTAAAAGTGGCTTCTACTTAGCTTTTATATATATAAAGTAATAGCTTTATTGGTATTTTAAAACTCGTATTTAAACATTATACAGAAGTTTAAAATGACATTTATTATATCAAATACTCTTCCTATAAAATAAACAAAGAGAAGAACACTCAATATTAATTATTATTTATTGATATTGGACTTAACTCACGGCAAAGGAGATAAGGCCAAGCAAATGTACGAAACTAGAAAAGCAAAGCAGGTTGGTCCATGTGCTCGGCTGTGTCTAGTTATGTCCCTTCACTCCCTCACCCCACTTGCACTCATAAGGGGCCAACTCTCTCCATCGCTCCCTCTCTCTGTTACACCTACCAAGCATACCATAGATAGCACACAACACCCTCACCACGCTCCTTCAATTCACCTTCCTCTCTCTCTCTCTCTCTCTCTCTACAACTTCTATTAGTCCCCCTCTTGACTCAAGTCGTCTCCTCCTCCCTACTCTTATCCTCAATTCAAGAACCCACTAACACTTCTTCAATCATTCAACTATTTAATACCTACCCCAACTATTTAAACGGCATCAAAATAACCCAAAACGCCAAAGCCCCTCTCTCTTCTTCCTCTTTCAGCTTCCACGCGAACAATTCATCAAACACTTTTCTTTTCCTCTTCTCGACATGACACGCACGCTAAGAATCCTCCAATCCGCGACGGAGAAAGCCAACGCGGTGGCGGCGCCTCCGCCGGAGGCGGTGGCTCTGGAGTCCGACTTCGTGGTCATCCTGGCGGCTCTACTCTGCGCTCTCATATGCGTGGTCGGCCTCGTCGCCGTCGCGAGGTGCGCGTGGCTCCGGCGAGGCTCCGGCGTCGGCGGCGGCGGAGCCTCTCCGCATCGGGCGCTGGCGAACAAGGGCTTGAAGAAGAAGGTGCTTCAGTCGCTGCCGAGATTCTCCTACGTGGAAGGCGGAAACCCTGGCGGTGGCGGCGGGTGGGTGGCGACGGCGGAGTGCGCGATCTGCTTGTCGGAGTTCGCCCCCGGCGACGAGATCCGTGTGCTGCCGCAGTGCGGTCACGGGTTCCACGTGGCGTGTATAGACACGTGGCTAGGGTCGCACTCCTCGTGCCCGTCGTGCCGACAGGTGCTGGCGGTGGCGAGGTGCCAGAAGTGCGGGCGGTACCCAGCGGCCGGAGGAGGAGGCTCCGCCGCCGCGAGAGTGGCGGTTAGTGAACCGGAGCTTAAGTCTACGGAAGACGACAATGCCGTTTCGAATAGTAACAATAATAATAATTGCGGCGGTGAGAGTAGCAGCAGTAGCGGCAGTAACATGGGACAAAACAACAACAGTGGTTTCTTGCCTTGAAGAAACATGAGTAGCTTTTGTATGTAACTGTAGGTTTTTTTTTTCAAAAATTTTATAATTTTTGTACTTTTTTTTTTTTTAATCACTTGAAGTTGTTGACGGTTGAGATGAAATTGAAATTTGGGCACTTTTCCAGTTTATAATATTTATATACCCTGCTAATTGTTACATGTGTATTTTAACAATTTTTTTTTTGGTTTTACTAGTACTTTGTTTCTGGCCGTGTGAGTGACATTGAAATGTATATATTTTGTTTAGGGATGTAATAAGGTTAAAAATGTAAAATTCTATAGGACGTTCAGGTTGTCACTTTACATAGGCGTTGATTAATCTCACAGAATTAGAGAAATTATGATTTTTTTTTTCAATGATTTCATCCAACATAATTGGCAGAGTTAGATTTTAAACATGTGAACAGATCGTTTTTTGTCTCGCGGGTAGATAACACGTGAGCTGATCTTATTAGATCAAAGATTGATATTAGAGAAAAAGGATAAATGACTGTGTAAGAGTCACATGGATGCCCATGATTTCTTACATAGTTGGAGTCATTGGAGTTTGGACCTTTCCAAAAAATTTCGAAGGGACAAAAATTTTAAAAATAAATAAATATATGTTGATAAAGACAAGTTTGCATATCATTGACATTTAGTGTGTATTTCTGTATTCAATCATTATATTGAGATTTTTAATTCTAGACTTGTCAGTTTTGCCTTAATTGTTTGGCAAATAATTATAGTTTAAATTAGTGTGTATTTTTAAAATCCATTGAAATAATTATCTTTTATAAATAACTTGAGTGTAATTTTGATGTGTGTAAAAACAAAAAAAAAATATTACACTAAAATCTAAATAAATCCATCTATTTACATAATTATTTAAATAGTAGATGTAAAAATTAATTTTAGTGACTCATATGACAAAAAATGATTATTGGCTGGATATAAATAAGCTAAATCATTAACTTAAAAGTACAATTTTTTTTTCAATAAATGTTGGTTAAAGACTTTATAGATTAAAAATACTAAAGTAAATAGTTTTCATATATAAAAACTAATTTATTACCAAAAATTATAAATTAAATATTTGTTTGAAATCATAATCAAAGCAATAGAGTGATTGATTTTTTTTCAACTGTAATATATTTGTACATAGAACATATAAAGTAATGTGCCGAATTGATTTTAGTAAACAAATAGAAGAAAATCCTCACTAAAGAAGAAAAAAATATTCATATTCTAACATTCATAAGTAAATATTTAATTGGGACATTCATTTTATTATTATTAGATATGATGGATAAATAAATAAAGTTAGGATTATTATTATATTTAATGATAATAGAGTAGATATATTGGACATCTATTTTTAGATATTGAAATAATATTAATAAGAAAAAAAATGACAAAAATGAATAAAAATAATTATGGAGCGCGCGAGGAATAAGACTGGCGCAAGTAATGTATGTCCGAGTAACATCATTTTAGTTTTTTTCTTTTTTTAATTTTATTCTCAAACCATAACCTGATTCCCTCTTTAAAATGAACCATAACATTAATTTTGCTGTTGATATGTCATGTCAATGGCATTAAAATCAATCACATCTTATGAGTAATTACATGCTTAATCACCAACTTGACAACGAAGAGATGAAAAGCAAGTCATGCAAGTTAGCCAACCGACCTTGTCACCAGCACACACACAAACCCCTCTTTGCATCTATCCAAACAAGCAGCGCAGTGGTTTTCCAACCCCCTGTGTGTCGCTGCTCTACTTGTTTGTGTCCTTTTTTGTTCTGTTCCACAGCAAAAACACACTTTGCCTTTGTTCTCTCTTTTTGTTGGGTACCAACCATTACTAAGTGTAGTACTAATATCATTTGTACCCATCCCAGACATTGAAATCAGAATCACGTTAATCATTTAAGTCAAAGAGAATCAAATAGTGAGGTGTATATATAATTCACCCGCGCCAAGTATGCTAACCATCCTTGCTATGACTTGCACGAAACCTTCTACATCAAGCTTGTTTTAATTTCCACTATCTCTGGATCCTCTACTCATCTTCAATAAACAAATTAAATCCTTTTTATTAATTAGCAAAAATAAAATGCTAAAGACGGGGCACAATCAATATAAGACCAAGTTTAAAGGGAAGACAAGACAAAAGAGGGACATAAAGTTAGTGCAAGTGTTTTCATTTTATGGGGTTAAAAACTTAAAATAAAAATAAAGGTGGAGATGCCCTTTGGCAATATGGTCCTCCACCGCATCTATCCCAATTCCAATCTAATGAAAATCTCTCTAATGGGGGACTAATAAGAGTCCGGGCACACCATTGATGCTTATAGAAAGCTGATAATTGACGGCATCTTCTACTTTCTTTTTTGGTTTTTCGTAGGACATGTGTGACTTGTTAGGCCCCACCCACCATAGGTTATATATCTATCCTTCTCTTCCCTTGTTGTCATGGCCTAGTGTGAAGTGTGAACAACTCATGCAGTAAAGCTGAAAGTTGAAACTAAACTCCAAAAGCTATATTAATAACCCCTTATTTCCCTCCCTTAATCCTCATAATGCATGATTATAGAGCACTAATCAAGATTGCAAGAGATCACATCCACTTGTCCCTCTTATGTTTCGTTTTCTACCAAATTGAGATGAGGATTTTAGTAACTTTGCTGCTTTGCCTACTTTTTCGTTTGTCAAACTTTCCCTAACCTTTTGCTTGGCACGTGACTTACCAGAACATGACATCTCCGCGGGCAACTAGTTCGTTTGTAATTGTAATGCTGGCTTACCTACAATTTTTCTCATGTGACCGCCTTAAGCATTGGTAATCAAATTTCAGGCTGCCTTATCCTTTTTTAGTATCTAACATGACAATTACCTATAAATTGACTACAGCAACATAGCATTGCTATTCTATCACGCCTTCTACGGTATAAAGGTGACCCTTGCAAATTAAGATAAACACATGGAAGCATGAAATTTAATAGGCCACTTTCCATTCTAGTTGACCTGTTTTTTGGTGGGGGCCTTGATCTCTCTCTCTCTCTCTCTCATTTTGTTTTTAAATATGTAGACTTGGGTTTGATGTTATGTTCTTGAAGAATAACTTCAAAGATAAGCGATACTCAGTCCACTTCATATAGATACGTAGACCACCTCACAGAATAAAGGGAGAACCATAAATAAGAACTTTCCCAGACCGAAAAAAAGGAACTTCCAAATTATCTTAAACTTCTCTTCCAAATTCTACAATGTACTTTAGATAGTATACCATACAATAATTATTGATGAGAATATCAAAGGTTTGAAATTACATAAACTACAAACGCTATCAATAATAAGAATTCCTTCTAAATTTTCTAGAGGGCACCCCATATTTTTTAAGGGCAAAAAATAACCGGCTCACTTGTCAACAAGTGTCAAATAACAATGAAGTGTGGGTGTTCGCAATTATGTTGTATAATAGACACTAGACATTAGATAAATATTTTGGTTCATGCATCTCTTTAATTAATCTTCCCTTTCATAAATTGCGGCATGTCACCACTTCACAGCTTGTCTAGTGCCATGAACAAGCTCAAACTAAAACTAACTAAACTTCTATACAATATGTTCGGCTCCACATAATATGAGCTATTAAACAGTGTATGACAGGGCAGCAGAATTTGAGCTTCAACCATGTTCAGATTTCTGCAGTGACCAAAAGTGGGAGACAGAACAGAAGGATGAAGTAACCCCCCGATCCTCGAGCAGAAGTTGCTCAAATCCTTCCAAGTGATGGCTCATATAAAAGAAAAACAAGTGACACTGAATCTCATAGAGATAACACCTGAAATCTACTCAATTTCCTCCTCTTCATCACTACCTCCTCCAAACGCAGAGGCCATTTTCATGGCCAGCTTTGCAGCCATTTCCCTTCTCTGAAAATCCGGTATCAATCTTAAGCTTGAGCGCATATTCCCAATCTCGGACATCAACTGTTCCAAATCCTCTAAGTCAAGAAACTTACCTGTATCTAGTTTCTCATCTTCCAAATCATTAATGTTGGGTACTACTTCCTTGTCACTCCCATCCTTAATTGCAGTGCTTGAGGTTGAGGGCTGAAACTCTTTATCAGATTTTAATCCATTTCCATCTTCATCTTCATGTTCTGTGTTGCGGTTGTTCTGAGGAACAGCTCCTCCTGCTGCATCTAATGACGATGCAGAAACCCATCCTAGTTCTGTATCATCCCACGGCTCAGCTGAACCAGCTGATAAAACTTCATACTCCAGTTCATAATCAGATTCCTCAGAGGACAACTCTGAAAAAAGTAAGATAAACCAAAATCAGTGCTTAGAATTTTGTTCTACATTATTGACAGTAGCATGCTCCAAAGGACGAGAAAGATTAAGTAAAGAAAATGACCTTCTTTCTCAGGCAACAATGGTTCACTTATTCTATCACCAGATTTTAGTATCATTCCAGGCCACACATGAGCAGAAAGAGCACCATAAAGCCTTTCAACTCCTTGTGAATCACCATCTACAGATAAGCCTGTCAACAGCAGTTCTTTTGCCTCAGTGATGCAATATATGGGAATTGCATGATGTAAAAAAAGTCATCATGGCAGCCTTTATTTTGGCCAGCTGAATAAAAGTTTGGTCATGATGGGGTTTTCCTAGCTACTACAATCCGCAATAATGACTAATTGTAGAACTGACCAACAATTGTTGAAGCTAAAATCTGAGCAATGTGCAGTAAATCATATAATTAACTTGTGTGCAGCTCATTAGCAAAGGCATACATTTGTCAAAATCGGCATTGGAAGCACATGCCTCAATGAACTCGATATTGTTCTCAGTGCACCATTCCAAGCAGGACTTTCTGATATTCCCTGATGGTTCTTCATCCCCCAATAAGCTAGTTCCCTCAGATTCAGATATTCCATACTCAGTGAACTCTGAATAAGGATCAGTAGCAGAATCTTCAAGCTTAAGCAATCGTCTTCTGTATTCAGCATGAACTGGATGACATGGAATCAGGTCCACTTTGTTTCCAATACATAACAATATCTCAAAGTTTCGAATATCAGTTCGAGATACCCAATCTTGAAGTGCAGTTAGGGAAGACAGCTGCACGTATTAAGAAAACACGTCACCAAAACACATAATTTCTGCACTAACTTGAAGGATTAAATCATCAACGATATAACAAATTAATGAAGAGTCAAGTGAAGGATGCTGACATCACTCATGTCAAAAACCATCACTAAAGCTTCCAATTGTTGAAATATGGGCAGGTTCCCAACAGAAAAATCATCATGAAGGTTAGTCATCCAGACAGAAACATCAGCACTGTAGTACTTGTTGCTGATGTTCCACCTGTTCATTACACCAAAGGCACAATGAGGGAACTTGGGAAAGAAAAAAAATAGGTGCAATCAACCAATTGGAGAAAATGATTCACGGTAAACATACCCATGGACATTCACTTCAGATGCAGAATCAGAAGCATCTTCAAAATCAGTAGAGAGCAATCCTGGAGCACACCAAATCAACTTCAGCACATTTAAAACCAAATCCAGAAATAACACTAAAATTAATATAAGATAACAATGGAATAACATGATTACTATCAACGCATTAGGCTTGGACCCTTATCCAGTGCATCAAAATAAAATGATATCTTATGCTGAAAATCTGATCCTAAAATAAAGACAGCTAAACCAAGCCAAAATTAAAGGTTAGAACAAGAGCAACTTGGCCTAATGGATCAATTACCAAAACGGGAAGTTCAACAAACTGAAAACCTGAGCTTTCAGTAAAATCAAATAGAATTAACTAAATTTTCATGTTTGAGAGAAACCCAATTGAAAGTATGAGATACTAACAGCAACCAAATCATGACCCGGAAAAAAAATTGAAAAAAAAAAATGATTTTGAAATGAGGTTCAGTGAAGGAGAAACTTACGGGACAAAAGGGTACGTTTGCCAACGTTGGGGGATCCGATGAAGAAGATGCCGGGTCGGTTCTCCAGTGGAATCGGATCCTTTCTCGATTCGTTAGCACTCATTTTCAGTTGCAAGCTTCAATTTTGTTCTCTGAGGAGCGATTTTCGATTTCAATTCTTTTTAATTTCTTTTTTTGAAACCCCAATAGTGGGGACTCTGTGAGTTTGTGGTTGTGTTCTGACTCGGTCCTGGTCGTCGTCGTCTCCCTCCTTCATGGCGCTGGCCTGCACTGGTCTCCTGCGCTGCTCACCACTCGAGTAACGGTGTGCGCCATCTGTTCACCACTACCGTTCCGCCACGTTGTTTCTTTTTCTTTTTCTTTTTTCAAAAAAACAAAAATTGGGTTGAAGACTTATATTTCGATCAAGTTTTAATGTAAATTATTTTAATATAAATAAAACACACACTTCCTTTTTTTTATTTACAAAAGATAAAAGTAAAAAATACACGCTTTTTTTATTATAGATCTTTCTGAAAATTCAACATTAATTTTTCTTTTGCCTTTAAACTATTTTAACTTCATATACTATTATAATTAGGGGTGCATTTGTTTCAAATTTTAAAAGAAATGATTGTAAAACTTGAATTTTATATATTGAATAAATTGAAAATTAATTTGTTTAAGAAGTACTCTTTTTAGTTTTTATAAAAATAACATAATGAAAAAATAATTTTTTGAGTTTTTTATTATTTTTAAAAAAGTATTTAAATATATAAAAAAATAATTTTATCTATAAAAAAAAAATTTCACTCACAAAAAATATCTCATTCATGGGTCAGTCTTTCACTCCATACTATCAGGTTCGTGTTCTTATATATAGAGGGAGATTAGCAAAGCTACGGTAAGACTGAAGAATGGATTTCACTTCTCTCTTGCCTCGGGAAATGTCTCTGTATGGTATGACAATTGGTTGAATGGAGATCAAGTGGCTTCTATGGTAGACTACGTCCATATTTCGGATTCGGATCTTAATATCTGTGATCTTTGGTGGGATAGACAATGGCACTTTAACATCCTGAATACTCCTTTACCTGAAAAAGCTCGTCATTTTTTGGTTGATCGCTCTTTACCTTGTTAGGGTGAGTGTGATGTGGCTTAGTGCTAGCTTGGTCAGGAAAGATATGAATATTCTACTGCTAGTGGATATTGCTGATTACTTTAGGATTGTGCTCTTGAGGAGGTTGGCGAATCTTGGATGTGGATTTGAAAACTAGTAATCCCTGAGAAATTCAAGTTTTTGATTTGGTAGATTTATCACTCCGCTCTCCCCATTGCCAAATTTAGGTTTATTAGGCGTATTACTCCTTCACCAGATTGTGCTAGGTGTGGTATTGTAGAGGAAGATCTTCTGCATTGTCTTCGTGATTGTTGTCACTCCCGACGTATTTGGCTTGAACTGGGTTTTGGGTCAGAATCCGAACTTCTTCAGTCTTCCTTTGCTTGATTGGATTAATATTCATTTAAAATTCTCCTTTAATATGTCCTTTGCTATTTCGTTATGGTGGGTTTGGTATTGGCGTAATAAGCAAATTTTTTAGCCATCTTTATGGAAGGTGGAAAAGGTGTTAACTTTGCTTGTTGCGGATATCCATTCCATCCGAACACACTTGTCCTTTACTCAGCGTAGCACTATGGTTCCACGAGCGGTTCACTGGGATCGGCCTTAGGAGGAAGAAGTAAAGTTGAACATTGATGGTAGTCGTTGTTGGGTTGCTAATGTGGCATGCACAGGGATTGGTGGAGTCATGCGAGATTGTAATGACATGTGGATTGAGGGTTTTTCTGGTTTTGTTGGGGATCAGTCTATTTTATTTGCAGAGCTTATGGCAATCAAAGTTGGCCTTGCCAGAGTGTGGAAGAAAGGCTACCGTTTAGTATAGTGTGAAAGTGACTCACTTCTTGCTATCACCTTATTTATATCCAACTTCTGGACCAAACACCATTCTTGTGTTGTTGTTCTCACGGAGGTGTCTCATCTCTTAAAAAGGGATTAGGTTGTTCGTTTATCTCATGAGGTTCATGAGATCAACTCCTGTGCTGATGGAATGACTAAATTGGGTAGTGTCAATGATGATCTTGTTAAGTTTTGGCAAACTCCCTCTCTCATCTTACTATCTCACCTTTGTGAGTATGCTTTAAGGAGTGAATATTTGTGTGGTTAGTGCAGGCTTTTTGCTTTGCTTGCCCTTGTTTGCGTTTCTGTTTATTTATTTTCATTTGTAATAAAAAAAAATCCAAACACTCCCTTAAGAGACATTGACGAAAATTGTCTCTTTTCAACGTTTGAAAGTTGAAACTTTATCATCTCTTTGGAACCTAAGTCGCATACTATTGTTACTAAACACAACCCAAGATTTATATCTTTTTAGGTATTTACTTCCTAAAGATCAATTTTTACGTACTATCACTTGTTTGCTTATAATGTTTTATATTGTCATATAATTATGTAATATTATATTGATAAAAATGATAGACTCTCACATTTATTACTTCAAAAATCTCACATATTACAACATATGATTGGATGATATTGAAACTTTTTTTATATTACGAGTATATAAAAAATATATTCATTATTTACACCATATTAAAAAAAAAAAGTAGTATGTTGTTATGTGTTTATAAGTTACAACTTTTGAATAAAAATCAATAATCTAATATGATGCTATTGGTAGACAATCAATCTATTTCAATTATAATATTAATACCAATCAAAGACAAATAAATAAGATTAATTACGGAAGGTTTTTCTTGAACTTAATTAAGACATTTCAAATAGACTTGAGAAGTATAATTTTTTTCAATTGAAAGAATTGAAAGTTGCATTTTATAAGAGGTCAAATCCTTACAAAAAAAATATACTTTTATTTGAAAATTGATAAATTAAAATTTTCATTTTGAAGTTAATATTTTATTTTAGTGTGAGGTTTTGGATATCAAGTTAGTGAAACACAACAAATGAGTTTATAGTTTAGTAATAGACTCCTATATGTCTCAATGAGTTAATCATAGATTTAACTCTCATCCTCACCCCTATCTTAGGAAGGGAAAAAAAAAACTTAAAAAAAAAATAGTGAAACACACGTCATTTTATCCTCAGACGAACGATTGTTGCCGCTATGAATGGCTAGTGTCCTTATCAACATCCATTAACTTACTTTGCAGGACGCATGTTCTCTTGTCGTTGTTCACAACCCTCCAAGGTTTTCATTTTTAACATGTGCATGTAAGTTACGGTTCGGATGTGACGATGTCCTTATAAATGCATGTGTTTTTTCATGATACAAGTCAATATTAAATGACTTGCACTGCTGTAATATTTCATCTTCACAGTGATTGATGTACAATTAAATTGTATAATAAATACACATCATACACCTTATCATTATTGGATGTGATGTGTTATCCCTCACTCATCCCACTTATCCATTAAATCCAATGCTAATAAGGTGTGTACTGTGTATTTATTGTATAATTTAGTTATACATCTAACATCACTCTATTTTCTCTCTTTACACCCTACCAAGTTAAAAAGCCAAGATGATACTAGTTACAAATGGAATGCTTGTGAAACTAACCACACATCACCTTATGTTACAAGACATGATCATGTTAGGTGAGGGCTTCAATTGCCTGCATGTCATTTACCCTCCTCTCAGGGATCTTAATAGGGCTCTCCAAAGCCAAGTACAACACATTCTGAGACAATTTACATAAACATTACCAAGCAACAGATAGGAAATGTATTCAAGGATTAATTCTGGAAGACAGCTAAATTCACCTATGATTTAGGAACACTCTTAAGAGTAACTAATGCGAAACCATTAAACTATTTCAAGATAGTTTGTGCCACAGAGTTATGTTTAAAACATGGAAAATAAAGTTTGTGCCACAAGAATACATTGACTAGGGAGAAGAGTATCTATTGAAACTTAGATTGAAAGAGAATAATGTTTAGCATACAATAAAATTACACAATAAATACACACCGCATACCTTATCACTATTTGATGTGATGTGATGTGTGATCCCCACTCGTCCCACTCACCCATCACATCCAATGGTGATAAAATGTGTTGTGTGTATTTGTTGTGCAATTTTATTGTACACTAAAAATTACTCTACAAAGATGCTACCACCTCTTTGATAAACTGCAAGCATGGCTGTTTCTTTCTTGGTTTAAAAAATACCTTAAGATAATGTTGGCCACAGAGATTCGCATCACACGCAAATTGTCATTTCTGTATCCAAATAATCTTAGCAAACAGGAAATGAATAGCCAGTTTTAGCTATAATGGGTTCAAAGATACGCTCAGCCTCCTTTAAACACTCCTCAAAGGGAACTGTTTTTGCTTTTGGCTATTAGCATCAAGCAAGGCTTTGGCCTTAGCAATTGCAGAACTGATTTTCTCCTTGTCCTACAGGCAAAGCTTAAAGCAGATATACATATCCTTTAAGGATTTCTCCATGTTGTAAATGTAATTGTCCAAAGCATTCTTTGCTCTAGCTCTCTTAAGAAACTTCTTCTCTCCAACCTCCTCATTCTTAGGTTCTTGAATCAATCTTGAAATTTCTGTAGTTGAGAGTCTGTCATTATCATTGGTTACGATAATGTCATTCCTATTACCAATGGTTTCTTCCTGAGCAGAGACATTAAGAATACCATCAGCATCGATATTAAAACATACATTTAATGGAAGGCCTCGAGGAGCAAGAGGAATGCCAGAAAGATAAAAACAACGCAGCAGGTTGTTATCAGTGGCTCTTGCCCTCTCACCCTCATGAACATTGATCCGAACAATTTGGTAATCTTTAGGTGTGTTGTATCTTTGTGTCTTCTACACAGGGATGGTAGTATTCCTCGAAATCACTATACTCATGACATCCCCTGTTGTCTCCTTGCCAAGTGACGGGTGTAACATCCAGTAGCACTAACTCTGGAACACTCCCAGTGCCTTCACTCAACAAAGCAGCCTGAACCACTGCTCCATAAGCCACAACTTCATCAGGGTTGATGCTATTGCACAAATCCTTTCCCTCGAAAAAAAAAAAATTCCTGCAATAGCTGCTGCACTTTGGGAATCCTAGAAGAGCCATCAACAAGGACAACATCATGCACGCTGCTCTTGTCCATCCTAGCATCCGTAAGTGTTGGTTTTGATATTTTCCCAACAGTAAGACATCCATTTGCTGTTTCCGTAAACTCTATAAAGAAGTCCATGTTGAGTTCCTCACACCTAGCACGAGTGATTGATGAACTAAAGTCATTGCCTTGAAATAAAGCATCTACCTCAATGATGGTGTCAATAGTGTATGAGAGTGTCCTTGTTGCCCTCTCATATCAGTGCTCTTGGGTTCCTACTGATGTCAACTTTGTTCTTTTTTTTGAACTCTTCCACAAAGTAATTTACCATTCTGTTCTCAAAGTCTTCTCCACCGAGGTGAGTGTTTCCAGCAATGGCCTTTACTGCAAAGACCTTGCGCTTAATAGTAAGGACAGACACATCAAAAGTACCACCACCAAGATCAAAGATGAAAATATTTCTTTCTCCAACACAATTTGCTCTCTTATCAAGGCCATATGTTGTAGCTGTAGCAGTGGGTTCATTGATTATCCGCATGACATTGAGGCCAGCAATGGCACCAGCATCTTTGGTGGCTTTATGCTGAGCGTCATTGAAATAAGCAGGCACAGTAACAATTACATTTTTGACAGGTGATTCCAAATATGCCTCTGCAAGCTCATGCATTTTTGCGAGGACCGTAGATGAGATTTCCACTGCAGAAAGTTGCTTCTCTTGACCCTTGTAGGTAACAACAATCATTGGTTTGTCGTTAACACCAGCAATGACCTTGAATGGCCACATTATGAGGTCAATTTTAATAATGGGATCATTGTGGTTCCTACCAATTAACCTCTTAGCATCTGAGAAAAATAACATGGACTCTTAACAATTATTTGGAAACACTGCAGGAACAAGTATAGACAAGTAAAAGAAGCCATAGTCAAATGAAAACCAAATGCCAAAGACGGCGTTGGTTGGGTTGGTGGCCGCTTGGTTCTTTGCAGCATCACCGATCAACCTTTGCTTATTAGTGAAAGAAACACATGAAGGTGTAATCTATTGCCTTGACAATTGTGGATGATCTCCACTCGGCAGTGCTGCTCCTGCCATACTGCAACACAAGAGTAAGTTGTGCCAAGGTCGATTCCCGCTGCACATCCCTCATTTCTTTTGTCCATCCTCTTTCAAGTAAATAAAATAAGGTCAAAAAGTTGAAGCAGACCTGGGAACATACAGAGAAAGAACATAGGGTTTTCTAGACAAAGCAAGCAAGAACCTAAGTTTGCTTCCATACAAGTAATGCCAGAATCAAATCATTGGATTTTAGCCAAATGCATTTGTAATGATATGAAAAATTAGCTAGGCGAACTAAAATCAGTTGACAGATTCTTCTGATAATTCATATCAGAACTCAAAAGTAAGACTGAACTCCCCATAAGCAGAGTTCCCCTAACTGGAGCACACAGTATATCATTATGGGGAAAGAAAACAAAAATGCATTTCGGAACATGACATTTTATCCACTAATTGAAAAGCAACATGTTGTTATTAAATGGAATAACAATAAACATTTTATGAAGGGGAAGTATTACTTACTAGATAGATACATTTTCCGTATTGCATTTATACACGTATGAACAGATTTATTTGAATAAGAAAATACATCAAATAAAGCTACCAAAATGCTTGATCAAGACTAAAGCATACACTGTAGGCACCTAAAATTTTCAGGTTCACAGCTAGGGTTTGAGAGATAAGCTTAAGATTTTGTTGTGTTAATTTCTCTGAGTTCTTCCATAAAAATATTCAATAGACCAATTTTTTTGTTCGTGTAAGCAGCAAACCGTCTTCCCTTTTTGAAAAGAAGAGTGTAAGGTTGGATAACACACAAGAAGGGAACTCATTACTCATTTCTACTTAAGCCAGCAGCACATTTAATCCCTCACTATCAAGTCACAAGGGTAAATGAGGTTGCTGAAGAAGAACAGACAAAAAGATTTGGTTGATGAACGAGTACAATGTTGAAGACCAAAGCAAACTCAAAAGTATGGTGTCATGGAACAAAAAATATTCAATACATTCAATCTCTTAAAACGGCAATGAAATGGAGAGGAGGAGAAACTGTTGATGTCACAATGGAAGAGCCCTGTGTTTTGTTAATGGTTTGGCTTCCTTCACAAGGAAGCAAGCTGCTAGCCTCTCTCGCTGGCTGGCTGGGTGAAGTGGAATCAGAGAAAGGTTATATGATTTGATGGATGCAGGCACAAAAGGAAAGTAGGGATTTATTTATGTGAGTGATATTTTGGTTTAAAATTTGACAAGTGTAAAAAATAAGGAAAATGCTGAATAACCATATATTTTGTAAGGAATTACTCGTTCAATTTAATTTTTACGTATTGACTGAAACTTTTAAATTTTTTTATTTAATTAAATCATTTTTATTAATTATTATATAATTTTTTGAGTAGTAAATATGATACTTATTCATTTTTATTTGTACTGATATAATAATATATGATTGAATGATAGCTATTAGTGTATAAAAATTACATTCTCAATGATTTTGCTACCTTGTTTACTTTTATGACGGGGAAGATGATGAATATATTCATATGCATGCTCAAATCAAAGAATCAGGTATTACATAGCAGTATCATAATTATAACTGGAAAAAAAAATAGTTGATCAACCGCTCAAATTGTTTGCCTGTGGTTGCACTCTGTTTTTTTGAAATATTATTTATATTCATTGTATGTAAGTTATCATAATGATTCATATTTTATCCATTATTAAATGAGACGTGGACCTATTCAAGTAGATTCCAAACTTGATGGATAAATTTTTTATCATATATAATAAATATAAATAACACAATTTTTTGGGATACTATATTTAGTATTCAAACACGAGCAGTGAGGATTTTTCAAAACTGATCATTGTATTTGGATCAAAACAATTGATTTGTTACAAATTTTGAATGATTTAATGGAATTTAGTTCAAATTTTAAAATCAAACCAGGATACGCTTGAGTTGGTTACAATTTTAGAAGGTTAAAAATTTGAAAAATTGTTATACTCAAGCAAATTCTTTTTAACTCAATTAAAACATACATAAGATCTTAAGTTCAAGTCAATTAGAGAGGGGGAAAAAAACTTACCCCAAATTGGTTACTAACAAAAATGATCCATCAAGAAGAAAACACATTTTGTGGTATTTCATAATTTAAAATATAGAATAAATTTATTTATCATCAATTTTTCAAAAGAGTTATCTGTCCTATTTATATTTTTATCATAGATCAATTTAATATACTTTTACGAATTGTCAATGATCATTTGTATATTTTATTCATGAGGGATCAAGAAGAGTTTTTTTTTTTCTTTCGTAAAGGACTAATGTGCATGACAGTATTTAAAAAAAAAAACCAACTTGGGTTAAAGACACGTACTCTGCTGAAGTTTTAACATCAATAAAATTAAAGTTAAATTTCGATACACTGAAGTTTTATACTTTCTTCTAATCAAATTGATCAATTTGCATAACTTTTCAATTATTGGGTGTAAAACTTCGTCATTTTTACTAACGCAATAATATATGATTGAATAACAACATAAAAACTTTTACATTGATAATGTATAGAAACTAAATCCATAATATAAGCACTTCTTTTTTAACAGAACAGAAAAAAAAAATACACAATTCTTTATTGTAGATCTTTCTAAAAAATCAACATTAATTTTTTCCTTTGTCTTTAAGCTATTTTTACTTTGGATTCTATTGCGATTAAGGGTGCATTTTTTTCATGTTAAAAATATAGTTATGACACTTAAATTTTATATATAACTTAAAAAGATAAAAAATTGATTTTTTTCTTTTATATACTATTTTTAACTTCAACAAAAAAAAATAGAAAACTTATTTTTTAAAATTATAATTATTTCTATAAAATTATCAAGACATGCAAAAAGTGATTTTTTTTTTTGTTTTGTGGAAAAGGTGATTTTCACTCATTAGAATCGCATCTAAGTCTAGCCGCCTCCTAAGAGACATTGCCAACAATTGCCTCTTTTCGATGTTTGAAATTTCATACTCTCTTTGCAACAGCTTCTTGCTTACTCTCATAACTAACTCTAGTTGGTAAAGTCAGACATTGATTTGAGAAAGACAATAGATATATGTTACTAAGGGTGTGATTGGTTAAAGGATAAATTTGAGGGACTATTTTTCATTAATAAACTTTATGAGTAAAACTATTCATATATGAAAATTTACATTCCATTTTTATCCCATAACCAATCATATCCTAAGAATTTTTATATCTTTAGGTATTTACCTCCTAAGGATTAGTTTTGATATATTATCACTTGTTTAACTACAATATATTATACTATTATCTAATTATATATTGTCATATTAATGAAAATGATAAACTTTTACATTTATTACTTCAAAAATCTCACATGTAATAATATATGATTGAATAATATTGTAAACCTTTTTTTTATTCTGAGTGTATAAAAGTTAAATTCTATTTTTCACACAGTATAAAAAAATAAAAATAAAAAAGAAGTGTGTTGTTATGTGTTTGAAAGGAATGGTTAGTGTACTTGTGAACATCCATCAACTTATTTCTCAGGATGCATGTTCCTTGTCGTAGTTCACAACCCTTCAAGGTTTCCATTTTCAAGATGTGCATGAAAGTTATGGTTCGGATGTCACGATGTCATTGTAAATGCACGCATTATAGATTTCACATGATCAAGCCAATATTAAATGACTTGCACTGCAGTAATATTTTCTCTCTGTACACCCTATCAAGTTAAAAAGCTAAGATGATACTTGTCACAAATGGAATGTATGTGAAACTAACCACACATCACAATGTGTTATAAGAAATGATCATGTTAGGTGAGGCCTTCAATTCCCTGCGTATCATTTACTCCCCTCTCAGGGATCTTAATAGGGGTCTCCATAGCCAAGTACAGCACATTCTGAGACACAATTTACATAAACATTACCAAGCAACAGATGGGAAATGTATTCATGGATTAATTTTGGAAGATTGCTAAATCCACCCGGGAACACACTTTCAAGATAAACTAATGCAGAACTACTGAACTATTTCAAGATAGTATCAGTCACAAAGAGTTGCATTTAACATATCGAAAATATAAGTCTGCGCCCCAAGAATACACTGACTAGGGAGTAAGAGTATCTACTATCTAGTGAAACTCAAATTCAAAGATGCTCCCCCCCCCCCCCCCCCTTCTCTTTTTCAGATAGGCTGCAAGCATGGCTGTTTCTTTCTTGGTTCAAAAGTACCTTTAGATAATGTTGGCCATAGAGATTCGCATCACACGCAAATTGTCATTTCTGCACCCCAAATAATCTTAGAAAACAGGAAATGAATAGCCAATTCTGGCTATAATGGGTTCAAATATGCGCTCAGCCTCCTTTAAACACTTCTCAAACACATCTGTTTCTTGCTTCTGGTTATTACCATCAAGCAAGGCTTTGGCCTTTGCAATTGCAGAACTGATTTTCTCCTTGTCCTGCGGGCAAAGCTTAAAACTGATATTCGTATCCTTTAAAGCTTTCTCCATCTTGTAAACACAATCGTCCAAAGCTTGCATTGCTCTAGCTTTCTTAAGAAATTTCTTATCTTCAGCCTCGTAATTCTTAGCTTCTTGGATCAATCTTGTAATTTCTTCAGTTGACAGTCTGGCTCTATCATTGGTTATGGTAATCTCATTTCTATTACCAGTGGATTCTTCACGAGCAGAGACAGTTAGGATACCATCAGCATCAATATTAAAACATACATTGAACGGATGATAGCGAGGAGCAAAAGGAATACCAGAAAGACGAAAAAAACCAAGCAGGTTGTTATCACTGGCTCTGGCCCTCTCACCCTCATAAACATTAATCTCAGCATTATTTTGGTTATCTTCAGCTGTGCAGCATCTTTTTGTCTTCTTCACAGGGATGGTGGTATTCCTCGGAATCACTATACTCATGACATCCATTATTGCCCCTATGCCAAGTGACAGGGGTGTAACATCCAATAGCACCAACTCTGGAACATTCCTAGTGCCTCCACTCAACAAAGCAGCTTGAACTGCAGCTCCATAAGCCACAGCTTCATCAGGGTTGATGCTTTTGCACAAATCCTTTCCCTTGAAGAAATCCCGCAATAGCTGCTGCACTTTGGGAATCCTAGAAGAGCCACCAACAAGGACCACATCATGCACACTACTCTTGTCCATCTTAGCATCAATAAGACATCTACTTACTGTTTCCATACACTCTCTAAACAAGTCCATGTTGAGTTCTTCAAACCTAGCACGTGTGATTGACGAACAGAAGTCAATGGTTTGACATGAAGCAGTTTGAAATAAAGCATCCACCTCAACATTGGTGTCAACGGTGAACGAGAGTGTCCTTTTTGCCCTCTCACACGCACTTCTCAACCTCCTCAGTGCTCTTGGGTTCCCACTGATGTCCACTTTGTTCTTTCTTTTGATCTCTTCCACAAAGTAGTTTAGCATTCTATTATCAAAGTCTTCTCCACCGAGGTGAGTATTTCCAGAAATGGCCTTAACTTCAAAGACCTTACCCTTAATAGTAAGGAGAGACACATCAAAAGTACCACCACCAAGATCAAATATGAAAATATTTCGTTCTCCAAGACAATTGGCTCTCTTATCAAGGCCATATGCTATAGCTGCAGCAGTGGGCTCATTGATTATCCGCATGACATTGAGGCCAGCAATGGCACCAGCATCTTTGGTGGCTTTACGCTGAGCGTCATTGAAATAAGCAGGCACAGTAATAACTGCATTCTTCACAGGGGACTCCAAATATGCTTCTGCAATCTCACGCATCTTTGTGAGGACCATAGATGAGATTTCCTCTGCAGAAAGTTGTTTCTCTTCACCCTTGTACGTGACAGTAATCATTGGTTTATCATTAACACCAGCAATAACCTTGAATGGCCACATCATGAGGTCATTCTTAATAATGGGGTCACTGTGTTTTCTACCAATTAACCTCTTAGCATCTGAAAAAATAATAATGACTCTTAGCAATTATTTGGAGACAAAATAAAAACAAGTATAGACAAGTAAAACATGTGACAGACGTAAGAAGACCAAATACCAAAGACAGTGTTGGTTGGGTTGGTGGCAGCCTGGTTCTTAGCAGCATCACCGATCAACCTTTGGTTATCCGTGAAAGCAACGCAAGAAGGCGTTGTTCTATTTCCTCGGTCATTGTGGATGATCTCCACTCGGCACTGTTGATCCTGCCATACAGCAACACAAGAGTAAGTTGTGCCAAGGTCGATTCCCACCGCACATCCCTCATATCTTCTGTCCATCCTCTTTCAAGTAAATAAAATAAGGTCAACAAAGTTGAAGTCAGGCCTGGGAACATACAGAGAAAGAACTCAGGGTTTTCTGGAACAAAGCAAGAAAGAACCCAAGTTCATTTCCATACAAATAATGCAAGTATAATTGGATTTTAGCCAACAGCATTTGTAATGATATATATTAATTTTAAATCATCATCACTTATTCGTAACCGGTATATTCTAATATAAAAAAGGACTAGTGTTTCCTAATACAACTAGTATCAATATTTCATGATAAATAGCATTAGTGATATGAAAATGTAGCTGAGGATACTTAAAACAGTTGACAGTTTCTTCAGATAATTCATATCAGAACTCAAAAGTAAGACTCAACTCCCATAAACAGAGTCCCCCTAACTGGAGCACACAGTGTATCATTATGGCCAAAATTAATGCATTTGGGAACATAACATTTTATCCTCTAATCGAAAAACAACATATTATTACTAAATGGCATAACAATAACCATTTCATGTAGGGGAAGTACTACTTACTAGACAGATACACTTTCCATACTGCATTTATACACATATGAACAGATTTATTTAAATAAGAAAATACATCAAATCAAGCTACAAAAATGCTTGATCAAGACTAAAGCATAAACCGTAGACACCTAAAATTTTCAGGTTCATAGCTAGAGTTTGAGAGATAAGCTTAAGATTTTGCCGTGTTAATTTCTTTATGAGTTCTTCCATGAAAAATATATAATAGCCAATTTTTGTTGTCAGTATAAACAGAAAAAGTTTCTTCCTTTTAAGAGTGTAAGCTTGGATAACAGACACACAAGAAGGGAACTCATCATAAATTTCTACTTAAGGCAGCAGCACATATAATCACTCACTGTCTACTACAGAGAGACCCCTGAAACTGAAACTGAAACTGAAGCAAACAATGAAAGCAAAGCAATAACAAGAACTAACGTTTTTTAAGAGAGTGGAAGGAAGGGTAGATGAGGTTGCTGGAGAAGAACAACAACAACAACAAAAGAAGTTGGTTGATGAACGAGGTCAATGTTGAAGACCAAATCAAACTGGTGTTATGGAACAAATAAGTATTCAATACCTTCATTACCTTAAAACGACAAAGAGATGAAAAGGAGAAACTTTTGATATCACTACGGAAGAGCACTTTCGCTTTGTTGATGGTTTGGCTCCTTAACAAGGAAGCAAGCCTCTCCCTTGGGAATCCTAGCTGGTTGAATGAAGTGGACGCGGAAAAAGGTGATATGATGGAAGTATGGAAGAAAGTCTTTAATAATAAAATGGAATCCAAAATTAATCTATTTATACTAATAATAATTTAAAAGATTAAATAATGAGGCTATGATAAATATCATAATTTTAGTGTTTTTTTTCCTGAATTTTAAATTTCAAAGGGACTAAACTTAAATTTTTTAATTTTTAAAAAAATATATTACATTTAATTTTAATTTTAATAACTAGAGAAAGAAAAAAGGAATAAATAAAAGAAATAAAAAAAAAGTACTTGGCTTTAACTTTATCTTCGTTAAACTTTTTTAAAAAACTACAAATTAGATTAAAAAAAATCAATTATTCTATTTAAATATTGAGTGTCAGATACTATTTTTTTCCTGAAAAATGATTGTTTAAGGGCCCTAAATGATTTAGCTTAAAAGGAATTATTTATGTACACTGATTAGAAATAATAATTTGACTGCTTCATAATAATTTCAGAAAAAATCCCTATTTATATAATAATAATACTAATAATAGTTCAGGGGACTAAACAATGAGGCTTTAGCAAGTATCACACTTTCAGTAGTTCTTTTTTTCTAAATGTTTTAAATTTCAAATGGACTAAATTTAGACTTTCTAATTTTTAAAAAGTGACATTACATTAATTTTAATTTTAATAACTAGGCAAATTAAAAAGAAATAATTGAAATAAATAAAATAAAACAGAATATTTGGATTTAACTTTATGTCCATTAAACTTTTTTAAGAAAACTATATATTAGTAAAATAAATTCAATTATTCTATTTAAACATTCAATGTCAAACACCTCTTTTTTTTATGAAAACATAGTTGTTTAAAGAGCCAAAATGATTGATTTAGAAAGAATTATTTAAGCACACTATTTAGAAATAATAATTTGATTGGTTAACAATAATTTTAAAAAAAAGGCCCAATTATACAATAATAATACTAACAATAATTCAAATGATTCACTTATATTTAATTCATTTTGAATAAACTAATATTACAATTATTCTATATTGGATTTAACTTTTTGACCGTTGAGCTTTTTTTGAAGCACATGTAATTTTTAAAATACTTTTTTCTTATAAAATTTAAATTTTAAATTAAAAATTATCATTAATTTCTTTGCAATGTATTAAAAAAAATATAACTAAAGAATTCTAAATTAAAACATACCTAAATCATTCCTAAATTTTCTTTTTATGCAAGAGGAATATGATTGATCCGATTAAGCTATTTAATCCAACAATTTGAATATTTTCCTTACATTAGCCACCCAAACCAATTTATTCCCATTTATCCATTAAAAATAGACAAGTTGGAGTGTTTATTTCACATGATTAGATATCAATGTATTTTATTTTCAAATCTATAATCTATAATTTATTTATCTAAAATAATACTAATTGGAATACCTCAGGTATGCTTGTTCTTGGACAAGTTTCATATGGCCCCAGGGTCTCTTGGGACCCACCCATGTTGCTAGGAAGGTCCCAGATCCTTAAAAGACTCTTAAATGCTTAAAATGATGTTACTATCACTACTATAGCAGTCCAGAACCATTATAGCGGTCACAGGGGAAATTTGGGACATTTAGGTGTTCTGTCTACCATTACAATGGTCTATGTTCTGCCCACTGCTATGACCCCTAGACCTCACAGGAGAGATTTAGGGCATTTGGGTGTTCTACCCACCGCTATATGCTATAGCGGAGTCCCCCATGACAGCACCGTATCAAAACGATATAGTTTTGCTAAATGACCCCCTTTTGCCTTTAAAAAACCCTCCCCACTCGTGAAACACACCCTAAACCCAAAAATCCTCACCCTCAAACACATTTTCTCTCTTCCTCCATCAATCTAACCCCAAACCCTTCTCTTCCAAGATCAAAGGTAAAGGATTATGGTTAGTTTATGTTGTATTTCTCCATGTTCTTCCTCCTCCATGTTATGGGTTGCTTTTGTTTCTCATTGTTATCAAGTGGGGCTTTTCCCTCAATGTTGTTAGAGTAAATCTAGGGTTATTTGCATATACTCATAGATTATTTTTGGAGTCTATGTTGTTCTATGGTAGTTTTTAGTGTCATTCAAAGCTCACAAAGTCAAGTTTGTGGTGCCCACATATGTATGGATTATGATTTTACGAGTTATGGTAAAGCTAGTAAATATTATAATTTTGACTGTAGTATAAAAATGTAATTTAGAGTATCAATTAATATATTTTGACAAGAATGTCAAACAAAGTATGACTTAGTTTCATGAATAGGGATTTTATTAAAATGACAAACTTTTATGCTTATAAACCTTTCCATGTCAAAGTATGATGTTAGAGTTACATAGTTATGAAATGATGTTAGCATGAGAAATAAGATTTTAGAAATTTAGTTTTTCATGATACTCATAAGTATAGAATTCAGTATGATTCATAGCAATTACCAAATACATATTCTGAAGACTTGAAATCAGAATGCCTACAAGCGGTGATCCTTTAGGCTCGATTTTCACAGCCATAGTTATGCTAAAGTTAGATTGTTAGAGTTATGTGAATCCAGAACTCTCAAAGTATTGAGAATTTAAGGGCTCTTATTTGCTAGGGATTGAGCACACACCCTTCAGTTTTGATTATGATCACACATATATCCAGAGATTTTATGGCTTCAAGAATAAAGTAAGTATATGATAGAATTTTAAACTCAAAGAAGAACCTATAACAAGATTTAGAGAAATGATTAGTTTTTATGATTTAGAGACTAGACGGTACCTACAGAGAAATAAACTGTGAGTTAACGGCTAGGAAAAACAATTGTTAACCTTGGTACAAAGTTGCCTTTAAGGCAACCTCACAAATCAGAGATGGGATCTAGTTAGGTGTCCAATTTAGATCCTTAAAGGATCACAGAGCAGAGAATTTGTTATGTCGTGGTTGACATGCATAACTGAAATACATATTATCAAGAAATTCATAACCAAAGATCCATGTTTCTCTATTAGAGTACTTTTATTACGTTTTCAAGAAGTATTGATACTTTTAAGAGAATATTTGATTTAACAGCTATTATGTATATGTATGGAAAATGATTTCTCATTCCAGTAAGAATTTAGAGATGTTTTTCTATAAATTTATAAATACATAGATATCTTTTCTATATATAGTTATGGATATGAATATCAAATGGTTTATAATTGTTGCATATATATTGTTTATTGTATATTCGTTAGTTATTCCATGTGGGTGATGGGTGAGAACTCATTCACTGAGTCTGCTGACTCACCCCTTTCATTTTCCTCTCATAGTTACAGGTACATATATTATTTGTCACCACTTCAGTTGATGCAGTTGTTCTTAGTGGTGAGTCGTGCTTTGGAGTAAAGCTTAGTTTAGAATCTGTTAGGGTTAGAGTGCTTCAATAGATGTGCAGATAGGATCCAAGCCATGCATCTTGCTCAGATTATGTATTTAATTTTAGTATTTGAAATAATTATATAGATGCTTTATGTATTTAGTTTTCAAATATGGATATGAAATTGTAAAGTTTGATTAGAGTTTTATGTAATAAGCCAAAGATGTATTAAAGATTCTATTTTAAAATACTGAACAAAATTTCAAATTTTGATCTAGATGTTACAGAGCTATATATGTGTGTGTGTTAATAGGTTAGGTTTTATGAATTTAAATATTGCGTTTTAAATAGAGAAAAGAATGTTGGTTTAGAAGAAAATTATATTTAGTATTATATTGCGATAAATTAAGTATTTATGGAGAGTTAGAGTCACGAGACTTACGTGGAGATAGGATTCCTCATGTGCCGACTACGTTCTCAAGTCAGGTCATAAAACTAATATTCCAAATTCCTATAAGACAAAGTTTTTTAGGTACGCAATAAGAATGATTTAGGGTTCATGGTTTTTAAGAAGTTAATTATTGGTTTTTTTAAATATAAAATGGCTATTATTACATATTATTTCCATATCATTGATAATAATCAATATTTAATAGTAGAATTGCATTATAAAAATATACACTAATAATAATTTAGAGAACTAAACAATGAGGCTTTGATAGGTGTCACACTTTGAGTGGTTCTTTTTTTTTGAATTTTTAAATTTCAAAACTACTAAATTTAAACTTTTTAATTTTTAAAAAGTGACATTACATTTAATTGTAATTTTAATAACTAGAGAAATAAAAAGGAATAATTGAAAGAAATAAAACAAAAGGGAATATTTGGATTTAACTTTATGTCCATTAATTTTTTTTAAAAAAAACTACAAATTAAGAAAATAAATTCGATTATTCTGCTTAAATATTGAGTATCAATTACTATTTTTTTTCAGAAAAATGGTTGTTTAATGGACCTCAACAATTTGGTTAAGAAAGAATTATTTAAATATGTTTAGAAGTAATAATTTGATTAGTTAATAATAATTTTCAGAAAAAAGCCTCACTTATACAATAAAAATACTAATAGTAATTCTATACTAATAATAATTTAGAGGGCTAAACAATGAGGCTTTGACAAGTGTCACACTATAATTGATTCTTTTTTCCTGAATTTTTTAAATTTCAAAGGGACTAAATTTAGACTTTTTAATTTTTAAAAACTGACATTGCATTTAATTTTAATTTTAATAACTAGAAAAATAAAAAAAGGAATAATTGAAAAAAATGAAACGAAAAGGAATATTTGGATTTAACTTATGTCCGTTATACTTGTTTAAAAAGACTACAAATCTATAATCAATCTTTAATAATAACATTCAATATTTATTTGGAGAAAAGTTTTATAGGTGTCACTTTGAGTAGTTTAGTGCCCATAATTTTTATAATTTGAATAATTAAAAAAATCATAGCTTTAATTATTATATATAATTAGAATATCGTTGAAAATTATTATTAATATGGGTCTTTGATTTTGGAATATCATTTCAATTTCGAATTTATATGGTATATGTAGAACGTGATTTCTATTAAAAAATAGAAGGTATATTATAAGTCAATATAATCAATTACAATATTTAAATATCAAATTCAAATTTAATGCTTATTCTTTTGATATATGTAGTAATTAATTAATATTGATTATCATTTATATTTATTTCCCATGTGATTTCAAAAATATTATTTCACTTGCTTTACTCTTATATTTCTCGTGATAAAATTTCTCTTTATACTTGGATTTCATTTTCAAGAATTTTTTACATCTTTTTTATTGAACAATTTCTTCTATCATCTATGTCTTTTCTAATAATTTTTAGTTTGATTGTTCTCATAAATGTCGTTTTGGTTGGGATAGATGATGAGCAAAAAAGATTTCTTCTTGGGAATGTCAGCGGCAATAGTCAAGGAGTCCTCAGTGAGAGAGCTACAAAAATTACCCATTGAAGGCAAAACGTTGTGATTAGAATAGAAAGACAGTGGTTGGGCCATATAAACGGGCAAGGGATAATCATTTTTCATGTATCTTCAAATATGCGAACATCATATTTTGTCCAGGTAATTTTCTTTTGAATTTTGATTAGGTTGCAAAAAATGTTTCTTTTTAATTTAAAAAAAAAAAAGTTTTCCTTTTTAGTCCGTGTTTAATAATTTGTCTTAGCCCTAATGTTCCCAAAAAAAATAAAAAAATGAAAAATGAAAATTTTAAGAAAAGTTGAAAAGAAAAATCAAAAAATAAATTTTTTATTTTTTATTTGATTATTTAGTATTAATTGATTGATTTTATTCTGATTCATTTTATTAATTAATTTGATTTTATTATATTAATTAGCATCAAGTTAAATGATTATGTCATTAATTATATTAGGATAAAATAATGTACATAAGTAATCATTGTTAGCAGTCAAAGGGGGAAGGAGATACAATCACAGCAGCAACACACTTTCCACTCCTTCATCATCACCACACAGCCTTCATCCCCATCACACAAGCTCTATAAATTTTCCCTTCTTGATAACCTTCCAACCATCACCACTTGATCATCATCCCCATTTGACCATCATCAAGCTTTCATTAACATCAACCTCATCACCATCAATTTTGCTCATCCTTTGTTATCATCGAAGATAGCTACCACTGTGCCGTCCTTATTCGCAGAACCTTCCTCACGCAACCATCGTTCGTGAAGTTGTTGTGAAGCCCCTGCCGGAGCTGCTCTCGTGAGCCTGTCAATCTCGATCGCAAAGTTGCTCCTGTTACAATGGTTGTTCCTCGTGCTACCCCTGCCACCTTATAGTCCATGCTCTTATTTGCTTGCACATTGCATTGATTTGTTAGTGGGTTAGGTATGTTCTTCTTACTTTTTTTTAATTATTTCTTTTGGTCAAGTCCCGGTCACATTCATTCTTTTAGTTTGGATTATACTTTTTTTTTTTCAAAGTCTTGGTTATTCTTTTTTAAGCCTATTTTTTTATCTTCATTTTTTCATTTTGGTCAGGTCCCTTTTTTTTCTTTGTTTTTTTAAATAAATCAATCAACACATTTTTAGTTTTATTTTTTTAATTAAAATCCATCAACAAATAATTATTTTCTACAGAATGATGTGGCTTTGAATTCCTCATTGCACCAGAAGATACGTCGGCGTAGCCAAACAATTATCAAGCCAAATTTTTTTTTTTCATAAAATATGTTCTCTAAATTCTGTTTTAATTTTAGCTTTATTTCTTTGTAAATATGTAAATTTATTATTATTATTATTTGGGAAAATAAATATTTTAAAGTTATAAAAATTTGCATAATGAGCTCTAGGGTAACTGTATTTATACGAACATATTAGGGGTACAGTAAGATTAAGCTTCCACCCTTCCCTAATCGTAATTAGACTCCCGAACCTTAAAGTCTTTTTCAAAAGACCAATTTACAAATTAAAATGGTTTTCCAATTTTAGCCAGAATTAAAACTGGTGGCGACTCCCATTTTATTTTTTTTAAATTAGTTGTCATTCTCGGCGGTACCCTTTGGGACGTTGTAACAATATCCATAATTTTAAACCACAACTTAGCTAATTCTTCTTCTTAAGTTTGAATTTTTTCTATCTCCCTCTTCATTTCCATTGTTTATTTGTTATTTGGATATCTTTAGTTACGTTATTGATCTTTATTTTATTTTTCATACATGAGAATTTAGCATTTGATTGAATATTGATTTGTTTTGATTCTTTTTGTTTTCTATTGACAGGGAACAACTCATTGGAAAAACAACAATGGTTTATTTGAACAATATAGAGAAGGCCTTTGTGCCCAAAATTGCTGCCAAGCTTGAGATTATGGAGCTCTCTTATAATGCCGGGGACAAGTGAGAACAACACGAATCATTACTTGTGATTTGCATTCTTCATAAATGATGTGTACGCGTGGTTGCTCTGACTTTGTTATTGACCTCTTTCATGTTACAATTTGTTTAATTTCTACTACCAATGTGTAACTCTGATGAATGATATTCACTTGAAATTTGAGATAGAGATTATATGTTGACTAAATTAAAACATTTGTCTGTATCTTTTTTCTTTTCTTGCCCAGCACATATTTTAAATTTTAAAAGACATAATCTTATTGAAACACTTTTTCTAACGAGCATATTACATATAAATGTCAACTATTAATTAAATTCAAAACCATATTAAAATAACATTGTGAGTATAAAAACAAAGGTCAAACATGTTACGTGTATAAAGCTGACAATAATTTATAAATTAATGCACATTTATTTCTATGTGAATAATAATAATAATAGTAATATTTAAACTCATTACATGAAAAGTTTTTTTATATACCATTTATAGAGAAAGTTGTACCTCATCCTTTTCATAATCTTAATATTTAAAGTAAGTTTATGAATTAAATTTAAATTCTATTTATTAAATATTTTTTCTAATCATGCCTCTGTATCTTTCTTTCCTAAATACTTTACAAAATATGTCAAGTGAATTACTTAACACTAAAACATTAAAAATATATAACTATAATTAAAATTTTGTATTCCTATCAATATTTGAATTTTTAAAAATAAACACATCCAAATATTTGAAGGAAAAAAGTCACTTTTGTAAAATAATTTTCAAAAACCACCATAAAAAGTAATAAATCAAATTAAAAATTAAAAATTCATTTGTCAACTTAAATATTGAAGAATATTCATTCTTTTGTCTGTTAGGATTTATTTTGCATAGTTAATCTTCACATGCATATTATTTCCCAAATCAATGCATATTTTCTTCTAAATCAGCCTCTTTCCTAAAAAGTTATTTCAACAATCTATTTTTCAATTATTCCTCTATCCCGAAAAATTTCTAACTTCAAATATAGAGCTTTGAAATGATAAAATAAATAAATATAAATTATTTATCTATCCATCCCATGCTACAGCATATTTGATTTAAACAATCTAACTTATCAATTTCATATTTTTTTTCATATTAAGTTTTTATTAAAAAAAAATACCTTGAAATTTTCAACATTAAAACATTTTCAAAAAAAATTCCACAATTTGCACTTCTTTGATAATGATACTATTTTTTTTTTTTTAAAAAAAGTAATTACATTACTTTTTGAATTGAAAATAATTGTGCAATGATGCACTACTCAAATAATTGACATGACATAAATTAGGATTATTTATATATATTTTTTAATTATAACACATTAATTATAATATATATTTTAAAATTGATATTTTAAATTATTAAAAGGATGTATAAGAAAAGGAGGTGTAATTGAAATCACATAAAATAAATTTATTCATTATTTTTATCACTTAAAAAGTATATTTTTATAAATTAAATATTTTATTTTACTAAAAAGATATAAATAGTTTGAGATAACAAAAATATTAGCAGAAGCAAGTATTCATGAGGATTACTTGCAAATGGGGATGGGAATATGGACATGTTTAATCTTCATAGGGACAAGGTGTAGTCCCTATTTGGTTAACTAAGCATGAATGGAGAATAAGGTCTTTTGAATTTTTTTAATGAAACTGTGAATCCCTATATGAATTCTCAAAGGGATTTAAGTTTTCGTAGGGAATGAGATATAAGGACCTATGGTTGGGATCATGATGAGGATGAGAGACAAAATTCTAAATGAAAACGAGTCATAGGTTTCCGCTCTTATAAATACTCATTATCATATCTATAAATAGCTTATGATATAGTAAAAACATCTACTTATTCTCTTTTATTATTCAACACTTTCAAAACGTGAAAATTTTTCATAAAATAGGTTCTTGTTAATTAAAAATTTTAACCTCATAAACATAATATTCAAATTAAAATATAAAATAGAATAATACATTTATATTTTATTAATTTATTTAATTATTTAACTATAAACTTATTTTCAAAATAAATTTATATACTTAATTTTCTATAATAGATATATTTAAATAAATTATTATTTATTTTTTATAATAATTAACAAACTATTTTTTATTACTATCTTGAATCAAATGGCTAGTTTAATTATAAGTTTTAATCATAAATAACTAAAAAATACCAATAGAAACTCCCAAACTTTATATTTTACTCTTTGGTTCTTGGCCCTTATGATAATTTATATTTATATCTCTCACTTTTCAGTCTGAAATACCAACTCTTATGTTTTCTGTAACTCCAGATCGCAATCAAAAATAAAAATTCATATGGTATGGCTTAGTAAAAGTCGAGCTGCATCCTAATTAGGAATAAGAGAGCGTTCAGTCTTTGAATAAATTTTACTGAAGAATGCCACACTCACACCCTTTTACTTTCAACCCAAAAGGAGTTGAAATATAAAATACTCATGGCATTAGTCTATTAACTCCTTTTAAAACTATAACTTACCAGAAAAAAAGAAAATAAAGGCTCAACAATCCAGGGCTTGTAAGAGGCAAAAATAGACTAATTGATCTGCTGCTGTTATGGCTCGCTGAAAAGTGAAAAGTAGCCTTAGTGTTATAGCACCAATGTTAGGGAGTATTAGTACATTCAAACAAGTACTATTGGATGCAAGAACATAAAACATAACCGTTTATATAGAGTAATTGATTGAAGAAGACAAGTAGAAAACCATTGTAGTGATAACCCTATCAGTACACAAATGTCATTAAAGCAAATAACCTCTTGCAAATCATCAAATTAAAATAAATGCTAACGAATGAACAAGTATAACATAGTTAAGGAATATTGTCAACTTCAATCATATAGTTTATAAATAAATTTGTAGATTGTACCCATTTATCCTAAAGCCGTAAAAAGAAACCTGCTGCTGAGATGTGTTGGAACTTACAATAGGTTCAATCAATCATCTACCAAATCTTCTCAACTCACTTTTGGGGGGAATCAAAAACAAACTTCCAAAATTACACATGATCAATGCTTTTTCTTCTTCTTATGATGATGATGATCTTCATATCAACATGAACTCAGCCTTTTATTCCCATAGTAGCAGGATCAGTACCGGGCTTTGCACCAATAGCAAAGAACTCAATGATGACTTCTAAAGGCATGCCCTTTGTTTCAGGAACTTTCAAGTACACAAATATCCATGAAATGATGCAGCCAACAACGAATATTGCAAAGATGCCAGTAAGGCCTAGGAGCTGGAGCAAATAGGGAAATGTATATGTGATGATCAAGGTACAAACCCAATATGTAAGGGAAGTCATAGAAATGCAGATTCCGCGAACACTGGTTGGGAAGATCTCTGCACATATGATGTTAGGAATAACACCCAAGCCCATGCAGAAGCAACTTTCATAGACCACAGCACTAACAGCAGTGATTGCTGCGTTGAGGACAGAATTCATGTGGAATGACTCTCGGAGTACTAATATCAAGAGACAAACTATCAGAATGGGCACCGTGTACAACATTAATGACCTGCCACAAGAAAATATACAATGTCTTTTTCACCAATTGCTGCATTTTCACTCCAACGTTTGCTTATGCGATAGCCAGCAATTCACAGAGGCACAAACCAAAATTCTGAAGAGACTAGCTAAGCAAATCTTACACTAAAGGGATACTATCTACTATCAAGACGGGAAAATGAATTTCATTAACTGCAGAGACAAATAGTTTAAACATACCTCCTGCCAGCGATATCCATGAGCTTGATGGCAATAGCTATACAAGGGAGCATACAGAATGTTGTAATGACATTTACAAGTAAAGAAGCAGATATCGAACTAAAGCCCAAATTTGACAAAAGAGCGCCCACCCCTGCCTGCTCAAGAATCTGGGGGGCGTAGTATAGAAATCCATTTATGCCAGCAGCCTGTAATATATGTTATGTCATGATAATCAGATAGGAAGAAGCTAGAGTGTAAAATAAAAGAATATAGCCCCCAGAAAAATATGCAAGTGCTCATTGTGAATAGCACTGGCTTCAGCAAATATCAAACTGTGAGGAATGGAGCACCTGGAAACAACATTATGTACTTATCACATAGCAAAGAATTTTGTCTAAATTGTTAGAAAGATGAGCTGAAGGAAAAGATGAGATGGACGAAAAAGAAAAGAGAGAATGGGGCAAGCAATTAAGATCATTGGGCCATTGTTGTGAAGAGGGATAGGATTGGTTAAGCATCCCAAATCCTAACCTAGAGTTACAGTGGGTATAGACGTCCATCAGACCAAGACTTGTAATATTGTTAAGAGAATGTTTGAAGGAAATGATCAAACCAGCATCCTAATCACAAGCTCAACAGCAGATATATTCATGATTATTAATCCTGTATATTGTAGAGAATGATAAAATATATGATAATAACAAGTTCTGGGGAGGGTTATGATCTTGATATCATAATCTTAAAACATGGATAAACATCCAATTTCAAGATGAATGCAAGGGCCATGAATATAGAAAATAGCCAAGTGATGTAATGCTAATAATAAAATGCCAACTGATTGTACCTGTTGAAGAATCTGAAGTCCTATTCCAACAATCAATGCCCGCTTTACTCCTGGTTCTAGAAGACCTTTCCAATTTGGACCTTTTGTCGCAACTTCTGGCACCACCCTCAACATATCATGAGTACCTAGAACTGACTGGCTGACTAAAGCAGCAGCCTGGTAAGTTTCACCACCATCCACAGGTATGTCATAACCAGAAGTTGAAACAAACGAAACATGATGGGATTGAGGCACTGCAGCAGGATCCGCATGCAGATAAACCCTTTGGAGTCCTTCTCTTTTTCCACCCCCAGCACCATCAGCTGTTTTATAAACCAATTGCCAACCTCCACCAATGTTTGTACTTCTAGGTGTTTCCACAGCATTCCCATGAGCCAAACTGCTGTTACTTCTCAGGCTGCTAGCGCTCCTCATACCTAACGTGTCCTTGGATCTCTCCCCAGCACCACCTTGAAAGGAAAGCAGGGGAGCATGCAGGTTGTCACTGGTACCAAAAGGGCTGGACTCTGGATCTCCAAAGATACTGTTTGGATTATTAATTAGTATACTGCGCGAACCTAAATTCTCAGGGAGAGTATTGTCATGCAAACTTCCAAAGAGATTAACAATAGGATCCTTAAGACCAGCAGCAGCTTGAGATGCAAAGCTTCCTTGCTGGGACAACAGACTGCGCGATATCAAGCTACCCTGTCCATTCACTGGTTGTGCAACCAATGACACTCCCTCATTGGGTCCATACAGCTTTATATAATCTTTGGCTGCTTCCTGGTTAACAAGAACCTCGGTGGCCGGGGCAACTATGTACTCTTCTAATGAAGTAGCTTCGCCCCCAGGGCTAAGACCCTCAGCCAGCAAAGCCAACTCGCCTAGAGATCAAAGTTAACACCTAATCAGCAGAAAATTATAATACACAAGATTGGAAAACTGACAATAACAGCAATTCTTGTCACCTGAAATATCTTCGGCCCCGCGAAGCCTTCGCAGCACTTTTTCAGCCTCATGTATCCTACCTTTACTTACAAGCCACCGAGGAGATTCAGGCAGGTAGAACACAGCCAGCGAAAAATAAGCAATTGAAGGAATGACAATAACACCAAGCATGGCTCTCCAACTCGGTGAGTACATGAGGGACATCGAGAACACCAAGATGTAAGCCAGAAACATTCCGGCAGAACTTGAAAACTGTGTGACGGTGTTCAATTGGCCTCTGATATCAGCTGGGGCTATCTCAGATATGTAGAGAGGAGTAAAAGTGCTGGCAAGACCAATTGCAACCCCATCTAATACCCTTGACATGAGAACAACAACAACACTAGGAGCCCAAAACATTACCAAACCGCTACAGAAAAACATAATGGATGATGCTATCAACATAGGGCGTCTTCCAAGCAAATCAGAGACTGTCCCAGAAAATATAGTCACAACAGTGCCTGTTAGAAAGGACATGGACACAATCAGCCCTTCAAGTGTAGCATCAGCTTCCAAGTTGAATTCCTGCTTGATGTAGGTCATGCCCCCTGCAAGAGGGAACCAACGTGTTTGTTTAATTTTTAGTAATGAGATCAAACACCTTACACATACTAAGTATTGAGAATTGGGGTACCCCGTACCCCATTTGAATTCCATATCCTCAAATCAAAATCACCAGAAAGAAAACAACATATGAGAGAATCAAATGAATACCCAGAATCAACAATCGATCCAATCGTACATGGCCTTGAGATTTTCAAATAAATATAAAAGCACTAGACACAACATGATTAGATGTAAAAAGATGAACTGATAAAAGAAAAGACCAACCTGCAATTGTTGAACTATCCCATCCAATCAGTAGATTCCCAAGTGTAGCAGCAACTGCAACGATCACAACCTCCATCATTTTTTTTTTTAATTTTTTACTCTTACCCTTTTTTTCTGAGAACGTAAGGCCAAAACCAAAGACAATCACTTGCACTCAAATTTGAGAGCTTTTTGGAACTCAACTCAGATGTTCATATGTAATGTGAAAAAATGCAGACAAAGTGGAGTGTTCCTAGGACTAAATAAATAGGGTTGTTGCTTTAAACAAAGCCACTGAGCATGCTTGGGGGAGTGTTGGTATCCAGACGGTTTCAATCAAAGTGTCCCCTGCTAGCTTGTTTCTTTGTCAGCAAAACCAAGTCCTATCTAAGTAGTCAGGCTTAGCTGTAGTGGAATTATTACCTTTTATCTTTTTCCCGTGAGTTGTGTTATTTGAGACAGTACACTGTACCCAGGTATATTTAATTTTTAATAACACTATTTTAACATCTATTTTTAGGTACCCTATTTATATATTTATTTTATTATTATTAAATGAGATAGTTAACTATATTTATCTCTATTTATTCATCTTATCCAATAGTAATGGAATGATTGTCTGTATGAGACACCTAAAAGTGGGTAAATAACATTACTCTTTAATTTATTATAAGATGAGATGTAAATCCTATTCAATGATAAATGCAGTACGAGTCGATATAATATTCCACGTATTACGAATACAAATTTTTTTTTTCTTTCCATGTGAGTGGATTTTTTTAATTAGCTGTCATAAAATAATAATTATTGATTAATCAGTTTAATTAATAGTCAAAGGAATGCCAGCCCAAAATTTAAACGTGGATTGTGATTAATTGAGGTGGCAATCACGTGAAAATGAAATGTGCCTCCGGTTTTTTTGGTAACCTAGAAGGCGCCACGATTGCATTTTCCACGGTCGTGATTACCGCCTTAGGTAATAAAGCATAGTTATAATTGTAAACATTCTCATGTTCTATGGGGAAGAAATATTTTTTCATATATTTGAATAATTTATATGCTAGTATCAGTTGCTTCTTAAAATGCTGTGTTAGTTAAAAATTGTTGTTTACTTATTGTTAAATTATCTGGCCCACAACAATTACAAATGCTTCAATTCTATTTTTCCAAAAAGAGGTTTGAAAAAGACAACAACGCAAAATATGGAAGATGTTTTGTTACTAGTTACTAGTCATCATTTTGTCAAGGAAAATTGAGAATTCATGGTGAGGGGGAACGAAGGAGCCAATGACGCGGAACCTTATCCAACCACGTGTTTTTCATTCACCTAATAAATGGAGCAAAATTAATTCCTTTATATACTATATAGTTTGGTCCAAGTTATATGCATTTCGTAACGCTTGGAAATTTTAATCAAAATGTTATTTAATTGGAGATTTAAGATTATAAAGATTTGTATAAGATTGTAATTTAACTACATTGTTAATGTTAAAAATATTTTACACGGTTGTTCAATTATATATCATCTATTCAACAAATATATTTTTTTGTTTTATTTTATAAGCATAGTATTAATTAACAGAGTAATGAAAAGTAAGTTACAAAATCTTCCTGTCATATTTATATCATCAGTATTCATAAATAGTTTGGCCAAATATTGTGGACAATGATATAGACGAACTAATATTTAGAAATAGGATCTAAATTTAAATTATAAAATAAATAATCAGTGAATTACCGAATGTATCACATGAAATTTAAATGTATTGATTGATTCTTCATGTTTGCCTAACTCGTGTTTTTTTGGGTTTTTTTTTTTGGACGTGATGTTTCTTTTTTTTATTAAGATAAAACGGTAATAAAAATATCTAATATATATATATATATATAATAACTCGGACGTAGTCGCTATTGAATGTTGATCGGACTATGTGGCACGCTCTAGTTGGAGACGATGACGTACTCGACGATTTGTCCTTTTTGAGGAACGTATTTTTTATTGTGGTCATCTTAACTTATAGTTTTTATAATGATTACGAAATTTGTTTCACGGTGTCCTGTTGGTCCAGATATTATTTGGGTAGGCACCAATTTTATTAGAAGGTGTTCGTGTATCCGACAACATAAGCTGTCATATTTTCCTCCCTTAAATATAAACATAATACTCTCATCCTTTTAAAATATTAGTCCATTTTTAAATAAAATTTATTTTTAAAAGAACTATTAATTTTATATCTCAATAAATTATGTTTTTTCTATACTACTCCTGGTATAAATAACAGTATAAAATTTTATTTTTAATTATTTAATATGTTTCATAATTAATAACTATTAAAACATATTAATTCATAGATAATTATTTTATATAAAAATATTTTATTATCATATTATTTAATATTTTTTATAATACTGATATTTATTTAAATTTAATAAATATTTTAAAAGGAAGTAATAGTTGTTGCTGAATTTGGACATATCCCATATGCCGCCTCTATGAACTTCTTTCGAATGGTCCTAGTCCCATGGTTAATCCCTGCCGCCGCTCTGATCCAAAAATAATAAATAATTTTGTCCCATCCTTTTTTTTTTTTTTATTAAAGTCCCATCCTTTTTATTGCCTCATATCTGCTTGCCTTGTTATTAGAGTTATCTAAAACATCCTGGAAGAATTTTTATTTCATTGTACCAAAAAAATTCAAATGAAAGGAAATTCTGATTAATTTACTGTTTTTTTTTCTAGAAGAACGAATTAAAGGGGAGATAATTATCCTATTTCAAAATTAGATCATAACACAGACATTTACTGATACCATCTTAATAAGATTGAGAATTGATTTTTTTTTTAAGGTTGTATTTATTACACATAAAGCTCAATTAAATAAAATTTATCTTTATTTTTACCTCCTAACCAAGTATACCTTCAAAGACTTATATTAAGAGAAATATTGCTCTAGTCCATGATCAAGATTTACCTTCTACTCAAATCCACTGCGTATTCACAAGAATCCTCTCTTGGTTTAGAAATACTTTTATATTTTATGTTTTGGGCCTTGGCCCCAATTTCCTACCACAAAATCATTGAAGTGCTGCAGATTGGATTTTCCAAACTTCCATCTAAAGTATTTAAATTTTAGCGCAAAGTTTCATGGGCTGGGTAAGAATGACATACAAACCAAAAGCCAGAATGAAAACTGGACCATGACCCAATTTAACTGGTTAATGAGGATTCAATTCATGCTCTTGATTTTGGGCCAACCAAATAAAGCGGTGGCAAGTTTCCTTGATTTGCCAATTTGTGGCCCGGTTGAGATTTCATGGCTATGTTTGTTTTTTGTCGTGAGACAGAAAAACAGGGACAATTTATTCCTTTATCATGTTTGGTAGTGGAGACGGAGTATAGGGACAGAAAATTACAGAGATAAAAACTTCCTGTATTTCTATCCCTCCAAAAAATTGGGACAGGATACGAAGACAGAAACTCCCGGTGATGGTCAGGTCATCGGTCAATCGTCAACCATCACCGGTTAAAGCTGGTCAACGATGGTCAATAGCTAGTCAATAGAGATAGTTATCATGTCTTGTACTTCACAACCAAACATGATATAGAAACATAATTTTTTATATTTTCATCTCTACTATCTCTATTATCATTGTATTTCCTGTAAACAAACGGTGCCTATGTGTTTAATCTTTACTTAAATCTTTGTTTTCATTTCTTCATAAATTGAATAGCTTATACAAAATAACATGAAATGCGTGAGGTGATTCGATTAACAGTACCACTTTATTGTACAAATGTTGTTGTTACAAACATTTGACAAATCTATGAGTCAATATACACCTGGTTGCATCTCAATCCCAAAAATTTGATATTGGAAAATTGAAAAAAAAAATCAATGGGGATTTTGGCAGAAGTCAGAGGACAGTGCTTCAGACAAGTGTCAAGAAAAAAAAATGCATACCATAAATGATAACGTTTTTCTTCAATTAGAAAAGGGGGGCAATTGTTAATCAAGAGAGAAAGATTAAGAACAACATGTGTGTTGAAATACATATGTTATGTTATATTATGGCAAGATTATATAGGTGCACATTCTCATAAGGTTTTTTGAAAAAAATTTAAAAAATTTTATAGGCTGATTTAAGACATTAAATTTAACTAAGATTTTAGTTGTTAAATTTGTTTATTAATTTTATATTTGATTATTATAATTTTTTTCAAACTTTAATCCTCACAACATCGTTGATTTTTTTTTTAATAACTGGATATCAATTTAATATTTTTGAATTTTAACTCTCACAATTATTATTTTTTACTATGGTTATTTTTTATTTTCATGAAAGATCAAAATTTAATCTAACTTTTTTTATTTTATAACCTTAAAAGATCAATGGTTAAATATTAAAAAAATACAAAAACTTATATCAAAATTTTTCTATAAAGATTAACCCAAATTCAATATAATTATTGAGATCAAAATGATTTGTTTTACTTATAAATAAAAGAAAAGACATTTTTAAGGTACATACGAATCGGGACAGCATTATCATTTGGGTAAATAATCTGAGCAGCATTTTATTGTTTAAGAAAATTACATAATTGACAGAATTTATAAACGAAAAGAAGCACAATTGGAAATGAATTTTACAATTATCAGCCAAATAAAAGTAAAGTCAGTTAAGCCCAACTTTAATAAATTTCTAATCTACGTTTATTAAAATTAAAACTAAATATATTTTTTTCTTGTTATATTAGTTAAAAAATTTAAAACATGGCAATATATTCATTTTTTTATGTCTATAGCAGGATATTTTTTTTAACCACCGAAAATAAAAAAGAAAACTTTGAATTGGTCCTCGTTTGGGGTTATTTCCAGACCAGCTTCTAGGAAAGCCGGAACAAGTTCCTGCAATATGGGGATATTGGGTTTAACATTTGCGTTTGCATATAACAGAATCAGATTCTAAGTCCTAAGAGTATCACTATCACCGCCTAAATTTGATTCCTTTGTGTGAAATTCTGGCGGGTGCTATAAACACTTTCATTGTGAGTATTTGCTAGAGTGAAGGAGTGAATGGAATTGGAGGGTGAGTTTTGCACTGAAGAAACAACTTAACAGCATTCTTTGTTTTGGTCGGGTGGAGCTTTGATTAATGGCCATGGAGGGAAGAATCACTGAGGAATTTACCCCAAGGTATTATGCCCTTTGTGCCATTGGAGGAATGCTCAGTGCAGGCACTACCCATCTTGCCATCACTCCTCTTGATGTCTTGAAAGTCAACATGCAGGTGCATTTCAATTTTTGTGTTCATTGATCTGTTACAAAGAATTGAATTCTCTTTTAGGATACCCTTATGACATGTGAATGAGATGAGAATTGGTTTTTCAAGCTAATGTTCAATGAAATTTACACTTTGTCAGTTTGTTGTAACAAAAATTGTGTAAAGATTGAATTATTTTGGTTAACCTTATAGCATTAGAGTGTGAAGAGTGTGGTGGTTATTGATTTATTTTTTTATCCTAATGTATTTGTAATAATGATTGAGGAATGAGAACAGTTTTGTCGTTGCTTCTAATGATTTGTTTGCGTTCGTTTGATCCATGGAACCGACCTCATTAGTGGAAGGCTTAGTTGTTGTTGATATTGTTGACTTGATCACATTTCGTGATGTGGAAGTGGTTTGGTTACCTGTAGGTGTACCCAATGAAGTATTACAGCATTTCTAAGTGCTTTACCACCTTACTGAGGGAACAAGGGCCTTCTGCCCTCTGGAGAGGTTGGACCGGCAAGTTCTTTGGCTATGGTGCTCAAGGAGGCTGTAGATTTGGCCTCTATGAATATTTTAAGGGGGTTTATTCCAAGGTGTTGGTAGACCAGAACAGGAATCTTGTTTTCTTTCTCAGTAGCGCATCTGCTGAAGTATTTGCCAATCTAGCTCTGTGCCCATTTGAAGCTGTTAAAGTGAGGGTTCAAGCACAACCCTGCTTTGCTAAGGGCTTGGTTGATGGCTTTCCAAAGTTATACGCAACAGAAGGCACACGAGGGTAAAGAAAGATTAAATAAATTGGTTTCCTGCTTCTTACCAAAGAATTAGTTTCCTGCTTGGTATGCATTGCACCTGTCTTTAGGGGTGATAATGATAATGATTATCTTATATTCTGTGTACTGCTTGCAGATTCTACCGTGGACTTTTTCCACTTTTGGGTCGAAACCTTCCATGTAATTTCTTGATCTCTTGAAGCTTTATTTAATTACACAGAATTTGGGGTAGTATAACTATATTTAAAAATTAAAGTGACATCATTCTATCTTGTGAAATCTTCTAGAATATAACTATCTGCCAGAAAATTACCGTGATACATCTTGGTTTTCTCTATGGTATATGTTTCGATGCCATTATCATTCCTGCTCAATTTAACATCCAGAAATTTCCTTTTCTTCCATCAAACTTGAATAATTGTATTATTCTATTCATATTGATATTTCGGTAGCGATGTGGCTGATAGAGTCACTGGATTAGTTGCCTGGTAAGTGATAATTAACAAAATAGCGATGAACTTCTTTTAGGCTAAACATGGTGAGTATTCAGTATACCCTGGGAGTCTGTCCTTGTTAATTTTGTTCTTTTGGATTATCATGGTGATGGATTAAGCAGTTGCAGTGATATCATCAATGAACTGAATAAGTATTGTGCTTAATTTTGGGCAGTTTCCATGGTTATGTTCTCAACATTCGAGCATTCTGTTGACTTTTTATATCGTAACATTATTAAAAGAAGAAAGGAGGACTGCTCAAAAGCTCAACAGCTTGGTGTGACATGTTTAGCTGGATATGCTGCTGGATCTGTTGGCAGCTTCATTTCTAATCCTGCTGACAATATTGTAGCTTCTCTCTATAACAGAAGGGCTGATAGTCTTGTGCTGGTATTTGTTTTTATACACTTGTTTTATGATACTCTTTTGAGAGATTGGATAGGTCATACTAAATGTGTTCCACTTATTTTTTGTGAGCAGGCTATCAGAAAAATTGGATTAGCCAATCTATTTACCAGGAGCCTTCCTATTAGAATGTTGCTGGTTGGTCCTTCAATAACTTTGCAATGGTTTTTCTATGACACCATCAAAATTTTAGGCGGACTGTAAGTGCATTGGTCGTAAACTTCTAAGATAAATTTAACAGTTTACTATGTAGTTTCTTCTGTTTGATTTAAATATCTTTATTGGTGCAATTGTGAATTCACCACCTTGCATTTTAGTCATAATTATATTTCAGGTTGTTCTCTCTCTGTCTCTCTTTTCTCCTTGATTTTAATTGTTATTTGTGATAAAGAGCTATCACTTCAAGCTTAATGGAAAAATTTACTGCCTAGCTATAAAATTGGTAATGTTGTATGGGACTAAATACTAGGCTGTCAAAAGCCGACAAGATGATAAAATCAATGTTGTATAGATGAGGATGTTGCATTAAATGAGTGGACACATTGGATAAAATAGAATTAAGAATGAATACAGAAAGGAGAAAGTTACTTAGATAGTTTGGGCATGTGTAGGGAAGACCCATAGAAACTATAGTGCAGATCAAATGGAGGGTAGATGAATAGCTAGAGGTAAAGGGAGACTAGGAAAAACTATAGGTGAAATCATCAAAAAAGATTTAGATTTTAATGGTTTTACTGTGGACATGGTGTATAATAGGACGTCAGGCCTGGTGGTTGTTTTTCTATGAGGAAAACAAAGGAGGGAGAAAACTGGAGAAACATGCAGATAATTAATAATTTAATGTTGAATGGGTTCTTTTTTTCCCTTTTACTAAAAATATAAATGTATAAATTAATGAAGCCAAAATTTGGTCTCACATATCTATAGAAAGCTTCTACCTTGATTTATGAAACTAGATTCTATATTTGATCTTTCACTAATAATAAGAATGCAAAGGAAGATTATGACAACGTGCTTTAATCTTTGACTGTAGTGGGACCTTGAACTGCTTTTATAACAGTGTTGGGAGTGAATGTGAGTGTTTAACTCACTTGATTGTGATTGATTTAACCATTTAGCATACTAAAAATTGTGAAAAGGATTTGATTGTAGCCAAGCAGGTTGATGTTCCAGAGTTTCTGTAGTAGTGATATTAACATTCTAGACAAATTACCCCATAAAAATATGTTAACAAAGTCTCCGGAAACGGAGTTGTGTGAATTTTAAAACTTAAGCACCAGCTACTGGCTGGTACTGCTTGGTCGGAAAGAATGTTATGCACTGAAAAGTTTGCAAAGTTGTCAACTGCTATGATTTGAATGTAACATAGATTTTCCAGGTTCTAGGTTTATCGTAGTTTTTACACTGTCAAGCAATGGGTTTACATTGTTCCATTTGATAAGCTCAGAATCAATCCTAACATTTATGAATTAAAGCCTCTTGTTACCTACATCAACATCAATGCACCCTTAGGATGCAAAGAAAATGAGCAAGCTGCATTAACATAAGACTTTGAATTCATACTCTCTATTTTCTGAAATGTGTTTTTGTTTTGAAACCTTGCAGGCCAACTAGTGGTGAAGTTGCAACTAACTTGATAGATGAGGCAGGCTAGACTAAGGGAAATGGAATTCTGCTATCACTTTTTCTGCTAT
>CM062344.1:4305468-4324896 GCA_031216105.1 Dalbergia cultrata | reverse complement strand
AAGGGAGGTATGCAACATATAATTAGAGGAATTGGAACTATATATTTGTATTTGTTTGTTTGATTACAAGCTAGCAATTTCATTACATCATTTCATTTGTTGTCAGGCCAACTGGGTTAGAAGTATTGCATCATCTTCTCTTTGGGAGTTTCAAGATGAGACTTTCATGTCTTCATGACACTAGTGATAAGGTGGAACTTGAAGATTCTGACACGGGATGTACTCCACTAAGATGGGATGAAAAACTAGAACCAGCCTTCATTACTAACATTAGTCGATACTAACAATATAAATTGATAGTCATCCTCTTTTTGGGAGTTTCGAGATGAGACTTTCATTTCTTCGTGACACTAGTGAGGTGGAACTTGAAGATGGAGAGAGGGATTCTGACATAGGATGTACTCTACTAAGATGGGATGAAAAACTGGAACCAACTTTCATTACTAATATTGGTCGATACAAGCAATATAAATTGATAGTGTTAAAGACTTGTTAAGAGTAATGAGAAACAAGCTAAATGATTATAGAGTACTGCCTCAAGAAATCCAGATTTTTCCGCAGACAATCTTTTTTTTTTTTTTTCTTCCTTTTATATGGCTAAAGATGAGACTTGAATAGGAAAGTTGAAACATTTGAGCCTGGTTATTTGCCTTAGAGGTTCCATTGTCTATAATCATGAATTTTTTATAGATTCAATTACTATTTTGCAAGTCAATTCTCGAGGCTCTTAATTGAAGTGTACAAAGTTATATACAAGTATTGGAGGGAGGATGATTGTTTTCAAAAGTATTTTTGAGGCATTGATTAGTGGCTTACCCTTGTTTGGGTTTCTTGAAAATTTGTTAAAAGGAAAACATACCAAGAATGTAAGTGTGGCCACTGATTAGTTTAGCTCAGTTACAATGCAACAAAATTTGTATAATTTCTAGTCTTAGGGCCTAGAGATTAGAGCCTTTGAATGATATCCTTAAATAACACTCATAGGTTTTTTTTTTTTTTTTTAGATAGCAAGATTAAAAAGAAAAACCGTTAAAAGTACAAATTCAAAGCTAATCCATGTGAAGAGTATAGTATTTGATGTCTAGAGTACATCTATTTTGAAGAGTACTCTTCCAACAAGTATATCAATATAGCTTAAAGTGGTTCTATATTTGCCTTTGCTATTTATTTTAGATTTTTTTTTCTAGAAATCTTAAGAATGTTTTCTTATTTAAATATGATTTTGAATTTTGTAATTGATATTTATTGTAGATGTGAAAAGATATGCATTAATTGAATATGATTTTCAATTCAAAATTGAATTTTTTTTAATTAATTGTATTCATATTAGATGAAATGTTAAATATACCTTTTATTTTCCTGGATAGTGTTTGTTTCTTATCTCAGAACAGGAAATACAGAGACAATAGAGACAGAGATATAAAAAACCCTGTCTCTATATTATGTTTGATTGTGGAGTACAAGACATGATAACTCTCTCTGTTGATTGATGGAGGTCCGACATTGACTGGCAACCTGACTACCACCAAAGGTTTCTGTCCTCGTGCCCTATCCCCACTGTCCCCACTTTTTGGAAAAACAAAAATACAGAAAATTTTTATTTTTGGGACAAAAAAATTTTCTGTCTCCGTACCCCATCTCCACCACTAAACATAATATACAGATAAACTGTCCTTGTATTTCTATCCTGAGACTGAAAACAAACGCAGAAGAGTACCCTTTTTTTTTAAGAAGTCAAAATAATTTTTTAAACAATATAAATTATGAGAAAATGACACATGGTGAAACAACTTCAAAAAATCTATTATAATAACTTTTTTATAATAGCTGTTTCATTTATCTAATTATTTATTATTATTAATTACTGATATTATAATCATAATATTTTAATACTATAATAATACATTTGATTGCTATTTCCTTGATCTTCCTCGTTATCATTTTAAAGTTAAATTATTTTAATTATAATATTTTGTTTAGCCTTATTTCAATTGTTATTTACAATAAATGCAATATAATAATGTTTCATATAGAGTATTTAGATTGCATTGATGATAAACAGATATGAAGATGACTTTTCTAAAATTAATTTATAATTAAGATTATTTTCCAGCTCCTAGTTTTTCTCTATTCTATATTTGCGTGTTAATATTTTGTTTATTTTGGGGTCTTTATGCTGGCACATGCAATTGTCTCATTTATTTTTTATTTATTTTTTAATAATCATATATTCATAATAAATCAATGTAAGATATAGTACATTGAGTTCATAAAATGCAGTTTAAGAATATGTAAAAGAAAAAATATGATAATATTTATTCAAATATCTATTTTTGATGGTAAAAACAAAGGATTATAAAAAATAAAAAAAGAAGGTTTGGTGATATTTAAAATAGATAGATCATCATATTTGTTATTTAAATGACAAGAGATATTTTATTAAATATTGATAATCTTCAATGATAGTTTAATAATATATAATAATTAATGATTTATAATTTTTTTAAAATTAATTATAGATTAAATTTATGAAAATTGTAGACCCTAAATTATCCTAGAAATCACACCTGGAAAATTTTCCTAGATATGAGTTTAGAATATCAGTATTATAGATTATGGATAACTAAATATAATAATAAAATAAAATTTTAATCATTAATGTTACATTCATTAGTCTTGTAATGTGATGCTTGATTTTAATTTTGCACATAAAAAAAATATTTTATTATAGAATAAAAAACAAAGTAAGATAATTTAATTAACATGTATAACTTTAAATTTTAAAAACATGATCTAAATTTAAATATTTTAAATTTTAAATTTATATCAAAATAGGAAATAAATTATTTTAAATACTATTTAATAAAAGTGTAATGATAACTTGTAATAAAAAAAAAGTGTAATGATAACTTCATAATATTATGAATATAAAATCGACCTAAATATAATTATAAAATTTAATTTTAATCATTTGTGAAATTTAATTTTAATATTTATTTTATTTTTTATTATTAATTAAATTAATTATAAAATTTCATTCATCTAATGTTAATTATGACTCAATTATCATTTTGCTAGCTCAGCAACTATATTTTTAATTATAGAATAAAATATAAGATATCTTATTTTTTTAAAATTTATTAAATTAAAAAATAAAAAACGTTGAATTATATATATATAATAAAAATAAAAACATTCTTAGATTAGATGAAAAATAGGGAATTATAAGATTTTAAATGCTATTCTAATCATAGTTATTAATGAAATTCATAGTTTAAAGAATATAAAATAGAACTAAATATAATAATAAAAATTAAATTTTAATCTTTAATTTTACATTCATTAACCCTGCAATGTTGTCCTCAATTTTGATTTCGCTCATAAAATATACATTTTATTATAGAAAGAAAATAAAGTAAGATCATTTGATTAACACATAGAATATGCATAACTTAAAAACTAAAAAATAATCTAGATTAAAACATTTTTTAAATTAGATTAAAATTGGAAATAAAAATTTTAAATACAGTTTTAATAAAAGTGTATTATAAATTCATAATTTTATGAATATAAAAAGAACCTAAGTGTAATAATAACATTTAATTTTAATCATTAGTAAAATAATTTTATTCTTTAGTTCTATTTACTCTTATAATGATAATTTTTATATTTTTAATAATGAGACAAATGTGTTTACTAAATTTAGTTTAGTCTACATCAATAAATTATTTTTAAAAAATATTATAATTTAATATAAATATTGTTTGAAAATTTGAATGCGACATAAAATGGTTCTTATCGGTTACTGTAAATTTGTCTTTGTTATTTTGTTATTTGACACCACAAAATTTTCAATGGAATATATTTCTCCTTCTTTAAGTACATTCTTGAATTTTATGAATGATATTTTTCTCTATTGAGACATATATACAATCACTCTCTCTCTCTCTCTCTCTCTCTCTCTCTCTCTCTCTATATATATATATATATATATAAAAGGATATGCATTAATAAATAACAAGAAGATATGGACAAAATAAAAATTTAGACCTTTTAATCAAGAAGGATCATATATGTATTAATTAATTCTTTTTTCCTCTAACGTATATGTAGAGTGTCTTATTGTAAAACACACTATGATTTTCCATTCAAACTGGTTGTTAGATTGGTGAGAAATGTATATTGACCATTATTGTTTGATTTCTTCCTCATAATAAGTTAAGAAAAATGTAAGTTCGATAAAAAAAATAAAAAAAAAGTATATATAGTATGTTGATTGGAAAGAAAATTCATACATGCTTATTTATGTAGCTTTTCATGGTAATAACATTGAGCTGGTTACTTTTTATTTTTTATTTTTTGGGATAGATGTAAGAAGAAAATATCTAGTCAAAAGCGATATGGCTAGAGAAGGAAAAATATCCACAGACACACCCAAAAATAATAGCATGTCAATCATATAATTAAAACCGTTTAACCTCCTTTCAACGACCTACCACATACTCAACTCAAATCCTCGATTTAGTTTTGAACTTCCACTGCTCTTGGAATAATCGCAAAACATCAGCAAATAATCCTGCACAAAAAGCAACAAACACATAGATAAGAAAAATGAAGAGGTGAAGATGCACTTAAACGAAAAAACTTAAGAATAGTGCTACAAAATCAAAATAATATAATTTCACAAAAACAATAATAATTGTTAAATAGAACAAGATAATAAACTCTACTTATTTATCTAATGTTGAATAATCATACGTCATCAAAGAAATACTTGTAGATAATTGTTACAAAAATAGTTTTATTCTTCATCCTAAACCTTAAGCACTTATTCACCATCGCTATACGATCCCTTTGACCTTTTGTCTGTCACAATTGAATCCAAACAATAACCCAGCATGTCCATAGCACTCATATTTCATGCCACCAATGTTGGATAGTAAACTTTCAAATATGCAGCCCAATAACCACAAATGATGATACATAGTTTTATTTTACAATTGAGTCCTATATATTAAGCCTATCGTCTGCCATTCATTCTAATTATATATGGTTGGTAGGTTACTTCAAGTGAACCTAAACTCCAAAAAGAGAAAATAGTACTCTCCAAATATTATTTCACCAAGAATGAATTATTACCACTGGTTTAGGAGTATTTATACAAGTATCAGTCGTAACAAACTTTAACAAATGCTCTCCTATATTTACAATATTACCCTTACTCTTTATCTCCATATTCACGAACGTAGTCTGAGAGCTTTGCAAGTGGCTTCTTCACACGTTGACCACGTCCTTCTTTCTTCCTGTTCGTACCAATGGCACAGCCGTTACAATAAAAGTTGGCTCATGGCATTGCTTCTGCTTCCTAATTTTTTAACCATTTCAGTAATCATTTTTCTATTAGACCGTTTCAGTAATAATTGAAGGCAAGTAAAATATTTCAGTTCCAAAATTAATAAAGCATTTCAGTGAAATTTTTTTCTCCTGTGTAATGAATGTGGACTGCAGTGAAGAATTCATATGTACACATATATATGAATTGTTAACTATAAATTGGTACAAATTTAAGTTATAAATATGTTTAATATATGTAACTGAAATGTCATTCCTACATCAATTATTACAATTTTTACTATTCAAATCTTGAGTTGAGTATAACTATGCAACAAATACAAACTACATCCTATCTTACTGACATATAGATATGTACTAGTAACACAGTAATTGCAAAAGTGATGACAAAGTAGTGCTGAGATAGTTAGCATCAGAGGCAACAAAGTCATGTGGAGGAAATAGGTAAAACAGTTGGCTCAGGCTCATTAGCACAATCACTTTTGTGCGAAGATGACGTGGCATAGTCTCTGTTGGAGTTCATGGATGATCCAAGGTCACTGTTTCTGTATGAGATCCTCTCAATTTGCCTCCTCTTGGAGCGGCTCTTGACAGCCTCTTCTTTTTCATCCACAAACGAAAGGAAAGTTCTTAGGCGAGAAGACGACCCTGATGATGATGCTGGGCTCTGGAGAGGATGCTCATGTTCCTTTGAGTGGTACTTGGTGTACTGCCTCAAAATCTGTATAAGATATACGAAGAGAGCAAACAGGCAGGCAGAACCACATAGTAGATAGAGGCCCCTAAAGCTTTTGAGGTTTAGTCTTTCCACATCAAGCTTTGCACCTTGTGATAAGCAAGCACTACTCAGAAGCCATTTGTCATGGATCCTTTCTAAATCTCCATTCTCTGACATTTCCAAAATGGCAGTTGACAAGTCAATTGCTAGTGGCGAGTCCCGTGGAAAGGCCTGAAGAAAATTGAATAATGTTAGATGTAGAAGTCATTCATGTCTCTCTCCAACGGTTTAAGCTTCTAGAAGAGATAATTTATGATATGGTATTAGAGCTTCTATAACTAAGTGGTATAGAATTTGATTCTTGTTATCTCCTCATTCTACTAGATTATTCACGTTTCAAGCACAAAAGAAGCATTTGCGTGAAGAAATGTATTAGATATAAAATCATTCATGTGCCTTTACCCAACAGCTTAAATTTTTAGGAAAGATCTTTCATGACACAAACCATACGACCATAAAACAAACAATGACAAGATCCAAAATAAATTGTAAAGACAAAGTAGAAAAAGATAAAAATAGGGGCCACCACTGGGAAATAACTTACATATCCCCAACCGTCTCTGGTGAACTCTTGACCTACAATGGTAAAGTCACACCGGGTTGAAAGGAAGAGCTCTATGTAGGCACGCTCATCAATGTATGCAGCAACACCACCACTTTGGGGACCCCTTTTAAGTGCATTAACAGCTTCTTCTGGTGTGTTTAGAGGAACAAGCCTGGATTCAACAATACCAATTTCCTCAATTAAGTAATCTTTAGCAAAAGAACCTTGTGTGTAACCAATAGGATCCTTGCTATTTACTAAACTTTCAATGCCTTTAATGGGCGAAGAAAGTTGTTGCACGGTGAGGATTGAAGTCAGGCTTGCTGTGTAACTTGAGTTCACTATAAGAACCACAAATAACCATATAAGCAGCACAATGCGACCAAGCGTGCTCACCGTATTTTCCCCTACACAGCATACAGAAAAGCAACTTGACTAATCCAAGGTAAGCTACCATTTAGGCATAGATATCATCAAAGAGAAAGAACTAGCACTTACGGTGGGAAGAGAACATAGTTGAAAAACTAAACCTGCAAGATACAACAACAAATACAAATTACAACATGTGCAGATCTACATACAAGTATAGTATGAAAATTGCAACATCAATATAATTATTGCATTCGTCATCGACATAGGATGGGTTCTGAAAAGGGTCAATATGGTGCGCCTAGGGGAACAGGGGAGATACCAGATTTCCTTACCATAATACAGTAACTACTTGTTTTTTGGGAGGTCCCCTAAAGTCATCATTCACCCTATGCTCCAATATCCAAATAACAGCTCCCACAAATATGAAAAACATAGCTGTGACACACCACATCATCGGCGTAAATGGGGCCAAAAAGGCCCAACCATTGGATTCTGACTTCCTAGCTGGTGCTACTATCACTAGACCAGACTCAATATAAGGCTGTGTGAAATCCGCCATCTTTGTTCTTTCTGTGGTAATTGCAATTGGACCTACTGCACCATCAAATTCCTGTTTGGGAAGAAGAAAAGTGGTCTCAGAAGATTACCATACAAATATCCCAATTGTACTAAAATAATTTATTGGCATAATACTCACACCCGTTGTGATCCTACGAACAAGCTCAGTGGCACTGGGATTGGTGTGACCATCCCCAAATGGGACAAACTTATAGGGGACAGCATAAGCCAACAAATTCACAGCAGAAAGAAATACATCAATGCAGAATCCTTCAAATGAGTCACTGCCTCGTACTTGCGAGCCAAATTCGTGGTAACCAACCCATATTGGTACTGCAATTTTTAGAAGCCTTCCACTGTTTGGAAAAACCCAACCACGAGGCTTCTGGACGTTGTCACCTGGCCAAATCACAGGGCGTAGCGTTTTACTTGCCCTGGAATGATTGACTGGTTTGGAATGAAGATCTTCTGGAGGAAAAACTGATAATCCAGAGTAATTAGACCAATAACCAATAATCCGAGTCCCTGTACCAACCACATTGATAATGTCATATGCAGGATTAACAAGGTTTCGATCAGATGTATACTTGAATGGACCTGTTACACCAGTCATGTTAACCTCATAGATGCTTCTACATAACAAACTTCCTTCTTTAAAGATGTTCAAAGCAGCAAGATGCAAGTTGTCTCCACGTAGTAGCGACAACCTTGAATCATTTAAGAAAGTAATTGAGTTCCCTTGTTTGAAAAATGCATCAAGTGCATGCGCAAGTGCAAAAACAGTATCATATGCGGACAGACCTAAAGTACATAATCCAACGGGGCCATTAGCTGTATCTCCTCGGGTCAAATTTTTCCACCTAGAAACAAACCTTCTTTTGAGTTCTGAATCTGGGGTATACATACGTAGTGTGATAACTCCTTGAATATCATCCATTTGAATATGATCCATTGAAGGTTGGGGACTTTTCAGATCAACCACAGCAGCGAGGAAAGTAGTGGCTATCCAGACATATCCAGTTCCCATCATCCCAAGACTCTTTGCAACCCTAAACACCCTGGGGCCCCAAAGAGTATTGGCGTGAACAACTATAACCCTTGATTCTGCCATAGCCACCTGAACAAGCACATTAGTCATCTCCTCCCAAGTTGCTTCAGGCTTCATAGGTGCTTTATATGAGATCCTGCAACGTTTCTCAGCAAGTTTATCACCTAATGCTCCGATTCCATTCCTCCCATTATCGTCATCAAGGAAGACAGCAATCACTTCTTTCCACCCGTAGTGGTCAACAAAGTCTGCTATTGCTGCCATCACATAAAGATCACTATGACCAGTTCTAATAAAGAATGGGAATTGAAGTGGAGAAAGGGTGGGGTCCAGAGCTGCAAATGATATCAGAGGAACTTGGAGCTCATTCGCAATATGGGATATGACATGAGCTGTTACAGAGGACTGGGGACCAATTATTGCCACAGTATCTCTCGTCGCAACCTGCAAAACTGTAATGACATGACAGAGAACTGTAATCTGACAGAGTTGAAGCAACTTCATCCACAGCTGAAAAATATTTCTTTTATGCTTTAACAGATAAGAAAGAGTGATATCATGAAAAGCATACCCTCAGCAATGCTCAGAAAACCTCTGTATTTAGAATCTTCTTGTAGTATGATATTGAGCTTTGTTTTGCCAAGAATAGATGGATCAGAGTTTACATCACGGACTGCAGCTTCCGTAGCAACTTTTACCATTCTACCGATAGAAGTATTATAAGAGAAGAGAACCCCAACGTTTACAGCGTCAGGTATTGTGGAATTATGCATGTCAGCCCCAGTTGAAGAGAACCCATTGGAGAGAACCATCAACACCAAGAACCAAACTTTAACCATGGTCGGATGAGTTGACTATAGAACAATAGCTACAAATAATCAATTTATCAGCCTAACAAGTGAAGCAGCGTCCCCAATATTTCGCAAATAAAGCAAAAGAAGGTACAAAGTCAAACACATATCCATAAATATATTTCAATATACATTATATAATATAAGCTGCAGCTCTCAATCATGGCCTTTGTTTGTAAGTAACAACACACCTAAGAAACTTGATTTTGCTCTTTCCCCTCAGGCCTCAGCTCCAGCCCTGTAAGACCATTGAAGATGTTATAAAGAAGTTTAACAACAAACCCCCCACCCCCCCAAACCCCCCCACAACACAACAAAAAAAAAAAAGCAAACCCACAACCAACCCCAACACCAACAACCCACAAAAAAAAAAAGGTAACATAGACCAATACCAAAGGTGTAGAGTTAATAAACCGAAAAGCCAGACAAGATTACATAACATATGTGCAAAGCAAATCACAAACACATAAGCAAGATGGGAAAGAATATAGCCCGACAGTGCTGGCTAATTAATAAAGCAAAAAGTATCCGATTGCAACAGCAATTAGCAACATGTGAAGGTACATAACCTTATTAAAAAAGACATGCCTCAACTATTGAAGTTGACATCGATGTAGAGCGGTAAAATGGAGCAGAAAACGTGAAGCTTGGTTCAATTGAAGAATAAAAATATAGACTTTAACCAGTGGACATGACGAGTTGCACAGGAACAGGGAACCAAAAGCAGAAGCAAGGCAAGAAGACCATAAGCATGTTGGAGAACCTGAGCACTGAGATAAAAGTTATATATATATATATATATATATAAAAGAGAATATTGAGAAACAGGGGTAAAAAAATATCTCACAAAATTATGCTAATGATATTGTTTATTGGTGCTGAGAATAGTGTCCATACAAATAAACGAATGTTGCCAAACTGGCGATATTCCTGTTGGGATAAAGGGACCATCAACATGAATTTGCGTTGGCATTGAAATGAAGCATGGAGATTGTCTTCATTCAGGTGGGGACAGATAGATGTCATTGTACACAACACAACAATGTGGTGGTGGAGACAAGACAGCTCTCTGGAGTCTGGGAATTTTGGGGTAATGGGGAGTGTGTGAGAGAGAGAGAGAGAGGTGATTGACGAGTGAATGCGATGATGAAAATGGGGCTTCGTTAATGTGGCGGAATTATTTCTGTGGACTAATCCATCTTTGTTTAGTTGAAAGTAATGGTTCCTGGCTGTATTCGTGGCACCAGAAGAAGCAGGTAGCGACTTATCATTGCAGATTCAGTGCAATGCCATCTACTACACCCAAAATTGTATGAAAAATGTGAATATTATCTTATTGGTAAGGGGTCACAAAAGTCAATTTCGAAGTGCATATACGCACTGAGAGAGAGAGAGAGAGAGAGAGAGATTGTGTATAATGACAAAGGATGACTCTAAAATTAGGGACAAATGAGAAAAAGAACAAGATAAAATTGAAAAATGATATATTGTGATTTTTTATATTGATATCAATAGGAAAAAAATTGATTTAAATGGATTAAAAAATCTTAAATTTATTACATATTAATAGATTATTTAAAAAAGAAAATGTAGATTTAATAATTGTTTTAAAATTTTAAATGATATTAAATAATTATTTTGTACCAGCCAAGAAAATAATTAATAGAATAGAGAATGAGACATGACAAGAGTGGTGATTAATGGTGCGTGTATTGGTCTTATTTCGGGGCATATTTAATTATTTCTGGCAATAGGTGTTGGGAATGATGTATTCCTATATTTGTTGCAAGTTTTATAAAAAAAATTCAGGTATTAATTATTCCATGGAAAAAAATTTTCCTATGATTTAGTGAAATCTCATTTCCAAGTTGAAGGGTGAGTAAAAAAAATTATCATGAGTTGGGAATCACAATTATTAAGCATAATTATGAAACAAAACCTCAATAATTTAACTTTTTCTCTCTTTACGATTATGTTAAGAGTATTTTGGAAAATATGATATATATTCTCAGGAACATATATTATAAAACAAATAAGTTTTAAATTTATTCCTGTGAATCTTAACAAATAATCCCAAGAATGTTTAATGCTAAATAAATAATTTTTTAAAGATATTTGAGAATAATATTTCCATGAATATCATTCTCAGTGTTTGGAACAGTGTTTTTGTTTTTGTTTTTTAAAAATCAAGTTTAGAAGTAGTTTTTTAGTAGTCAAACACAAAACAACATCTATTTGGATACTCATTTTTAAAAACAAACCCACCCCATTTTTCCAAAACCATTATAACACAGCAAAAAACAGAAACAAGGGTGTCACGACCCACCTACAAAGTGTGACCGGCACGTGAGGATTTGGGTCCCCACGGAAGCCTCTGGTAACGTAACTCACTAATATGCATAAATAATCCAAATTTATTCAAAATATTTCAAGTTCAACTAAAACTTCAATAATATGAAATTGTTCTCAAAACATAAATTCTGAACATAAATTTGCATAAAATCCATATTCTAGGCCAAAGTCAAACATAACAAAACAATTAACAGAAATTTTGAACATATAACATGCATGTCCGGGGATCCTGCCTACACAATTTATTCGAGCACTACTAGACTGACATAATTGACAATAAGCTCCACTCCAAAACGAAGCTCACCAAGGAAGCTGTAGCACAACTACTGAGGATCCTGTGGTACAACCTAAACTCAGAACAGATCTCAGAGGGGAAAGGAAAAGAGAGGTGAGTTCATCAAAACTTCGATGAGTGAGTTCATCAAAACTCGGTGAATAACCTCCACTCACAACCCACACGGGACAATAACAAAATACATAACATATACATGCAACTGATGTGAAATATATTACATATATAATTACATATAAATTAACTGAATCTATGGCAATAACTAGTAGAGAAACATGAATTATTCTATACATAATTATCTGAGCTGAATAGCTAAATCTGAGCCAATGGCTAATCTGATAGGCACCTAACTAGGTCCCATAAATGGACACCTCACTAGGTTCCTTATTGTGGGTGAGCTAGTCCTCTAGCGGACCACTTGGTACCAAGGTTAACGATCAATCCTGCAGTCGTTAACTCGCTGATCTGTTTCTCACTACTTAATATAAAATAATTTGTTCATAAACCAAATAAATATAAAAGTTCTGAATTCATATAATTCTAACAATTTAACTGTAGCATAAATGAGATTCTAAAATCATGCCCAAGGGATCAACAGCTTGTAGACATAGTGATTTCAATAATCAATAGAATATGTATTTGACAATTGTTATGAATTATACTTTATTCAATACTTTCAATAAATCATATCTAATATTCTAAAATCTTCATAGGAAATACATGGTCTAAAAACATGATAATCAATATTTCTACTGTAAACATTAAACTGAGGTCTCACGATTTCATAAACTAAGAAAAAGATATTCTATAACACGCAAGGTATCAATTATGGTCCCATGAGTTTTTCTAAAATGATTAATTTTCATGATAACTGTAAAAGTAATAATATTTCTAAAACAGACATAATTATAACAATATATTCTCTTGACATAAATCATTTTAAAATTTCATAAATAATTTATATAATATGAAAAAAATATTAATAATGACCAAAAGTATGATTATGAGCTTAATCCCACTCACCGTTGGTAGTCGTGAGTGTGCTTCTACTAATAACTTTACTCTGAAGTATTGGAATGGTACAAATAACCAATCTCACATATTAAAAGAAAGGAGCGTCACAACGTCCCAAAAGAGGATTAGTTAGGCTCACTGAAGCTCAGCATGAAGATCATGAGCTTGACAAGAGATGAGTTCGGCCAAGAAGAGGTTTGGTTTAGAGGAGGTTTGACTTAGAGGAGGTGGAAGTAAAACTTAGCAAAATGAAACTAAACATTTCTTACACATATACACTCCTACACTCATATATTTATACACAAATATAATAATCATGAATAATATTAGTGCTGTTTGTTTACACTTAATAATAATAATAAATATTATTAATGCTAACTATACTTAGTAATTATAATGTTAAATAATAATAATGCTAACTACACTTAGTAATAATAATGTTAAATAATAATAATGCTAGGTACACTTAATAATAATAATGCTAATGCTAGCTACACTTAGTAATTATAATGTTAAATAATAATAATGCTAGGTACACTTAATAATAATAATGATAATGCTAGCTACACTTAGTAATAATAATGTTAAATAATAATAATGCTAGGTACACTTAATAATAATAATGATAATGCTAGCTACACTTAGTAATAATAATAATTATTAATATTAGTGGCATATATCTAGACTTAATAATAGTAATAACTAATATTAATGCTAACCACACTTAGTAATTATAATGTTAAATAATATTAGTGTTAGGTGCACTTGATAATAATAATAAATAATAATAATAATTCAAAATAATTATAATTTCTTTATTTGGGATATCACAAAGGGACTTCTCGCAGTAGCGGGAGGGTCTGATCCGTGGTTGGGGCAAATTCGCGACTGAAGCATAAATGAGGAGGCGGAGGCGGAGGTCGTCGAGGCTTGGTCATGCTGAGCTTGGTCACAGAGGTTGCCGGGGTTGGGTTGTCGGTGATTCGCCGACAAACAAGGTATCACGAAGATGGATGGAGGAGTTGCGCCAGAGGAGGAGGAGGTGGGAGAAGTTGTGTGGGTGAATAAGTGAAGATCAATAAAACTATTTTAACATCCAAAAATTGTTTTTGTTTTTTTTTTTTTAAAAAAAACTCATTATGTGTTTTTTAGTTTTTAAAGCCAACATAGAGAAAATAATTTCCCACTCAGGTTTTCCTGATCTTTTATTTTTTAAAATAAAAAACTGTTTTCTAAAATTGTTTCCAAACAAGCATGCATTCTTGAAAATCTAATTTCAAACTTTGAAACAAACGCCCCTAAAAATATCTACAGTAAGTAGGAGGGAGGAATCAAAAAGGCAAAGAAAGGAAGTAAAGAAAATTAACAAGAAAGAGAAATAAAAATTCATAAATCGTGTTTGGGACCCGTTTGGTTTATATTTTATTTTTGAAGAATTATAATTTTAAAAAAATTAATGCAATTAAAGATAAAAGAATTAATTTATATGTAAGGATAATATTTTAAAATTAATTTTTTAAAAAAATATTTTTATTTGAATTAGATAACGTAGAAGTGCTTTTAGGTATAAAGTTACCAAAAACCTATAAAATAATCTTGAAAAAAATTAAAATGTTAATATGGATAATATAGTAAAAATACAATTTTAATTTGTTAGAAGTAAAATAAAAAGTATGTTCACTTTCACAAAAAATACTTTTGAGAGGTTGAAAATTAAGTTTCTTCATCTAAATTTTGAAGAAATTGAATAAAGATTAATATTCATCTTTATGTGATGAAAATTTAATAAATAAGTTTGTATTTGAGTATATATTTAAATAAAGTATTTTGAATTGAAAAATCCGAATCTTTAACTAAAAATTCTCATTTGAATTCTCATTAAATTAATAATTTATACTCTAATACTAATTTGAATACATAGTATATTTTCAATTACAAATTTACACTTTTCAACCGAAAATAAGTTGAATTTCACATGGAAATGATTAAAAGTTTAAAAGAAAATATTTTTTGATCTCTATTATATAATTTAAAATTCTAAATTCTGTTAAAGCTAATTATTATCTTTATGACATTATTCATGAGAAGAAAATATAAATATTAAATACTTTAAATTTTAATGCATCTTAGACCATCAATTGTTTTGGCAAATGTAAAAGGGGGTGGTTGTTATTGAAATAAGAGATTAATTTTGATGCACCAATAATATAAAATCTTAATTTTTATTTATTTATATGATTTTTTAAATAATACACGTGAATATTAATCATATTTGATGAAGTAGTGTGATATAATTGTAAATGATTGCATAAATCTTATAAAAAAAGATGACTCTTTAAATTTTTTTCGTACTGTTATTATAACAAAATTAAATTATTGAAATAAGTAGTGGTGGATGTTACCGTGGCACAAAGAGAAAAGAATTTCTCCAAACAGAAACCACGCATGCTAATGAATGTTATGTTCACAGTTCTCAAAAGTACAGACCAGCTGTTTCGCACTAGCCTCGATTATTACCATTTTCCCCCCTCAGCTACCATGGCTTTTTCTCTCTGGTGCGTATTCTCTTTTCAAATAGAAAATGATCACATTAGAATGTCAAAAAGATAAAGGGTAGAATGGAATGAGAACGGGGACGGCATATTGGACGTTTGTAGTGTTTTTATAATGGATCTTTTAATCTTACATATATTCTATAAAATTTAAATATTTGGATTCATAATTTTTTGGTATTATTATATTTTTATGCATTGCACGGATTTTAAATGAGTTGAGTGAAAGGTCACACCACGTTAAGACAACATAATTAATAATAAGATAAATTAAAATAAATAGAATTTAAAAGAATGGCTAAACTATGAGTTTTAACACAGTATTGATATAATTTTTTTCTATATTATCAATAACTTTATATTATATCAATAAGAGTGTAGATCAGCTAACAATAATTATGTTAGCTTAACTAGAGGTTTTGAATTTGATCTCTAGGCATATAGTTACATTAAAAGCTTGGAAATGAGGATTCTGTCATATTTTAATTCTACTTTGTTCAAAAAAGATTGCATCTAGTAGAGGATATAGGTGGTTTAGACCAATTATATTTGTGCTTTTTCATATAATTATTATAAGAGTATGCTATAAAAATACATCATTAATGACTAATTTTTTTATATTATCTGTGTACCAAAACCAAATCTCCTTCCATTTTAATATAAAAATTTTAAAAAGAATAAAAATCTATCAAAGAAAAAAGTTTAAAAGTTAAATGAGCCGATTCTATTATGACAACAATTAGATTTGTTACAATAGAATGGCGGTACAAGAACTGTAATTGAATGTTTATGGCTCAATTGAATCTTGTAATTTATTTAACACAAACAATCCCTCTTGGTTATTTCTATTTGATATTCAGTCCATTATGAGGTCATGAGCTATTGTACTAACAAGTTGGGTCTATAAAAAAAAAACAAGTTGGGTGTATATTATTATTATTTGGTGCGTTGTATTATTTAATGGTGGAGTGTCTTTTCGTCCGAAATGCACTAGTGCTGTTTATTGGTTTCTTCCACCAAAAGCAAAGATAGGTCAAAGGCTGCGAAAATGTAACAAAGGAAGTATATTCCTTACAAGTTTACAATGGCCAAAAATAAATGTAAATGGTAAACTAATAATAAAACAAAATAAAATACAAGGCATTTCGTTCTTATGCGTGCTTGATTATTCTTATTCTCGCCATAAAAAAATAGAGAAATAGGACGAAGGAGACTCAATGGACACATTTTTCAACTATTCTCTCTCTCTCTCTCTCTAATGAGCTAATGTATATAGGAAATTGACATTAAGAGAAGTCATTTTCTATTGAACATTCATTTTCTATATACAAATAATAGAATAAAAATTGCGTATTTTTAAATTATATTATTTTTTATATCTTAATAATCTCCTTTTGTTATGTAAAAGATTTTAAAATTTTAAACAAGTATCAAATATTTTTTATGTAATAAAAAATTATTGATCTATATACATGTATATAGATGCTTTAAAGAAGTGTAATTTTCATCCCAAATAACATTAGTGTAGCCAAAGTACGTCCAAACTCCAAAGCAGGCTTTGAAGATAGATTTCATCATAAAAACCATATAGTACAATCTGAATATGATTGATGCTTCCAACTTCAAGTAGCTTACAAGCTGTGTAATATTATGTTTGACATTTAAGCAAACTGTATCTTCAAAATCAGCAGGGATGCGGGTTAGTCCAAAAAATGAATTTCCTACCAATTCTATGAATACCCAATTTCAAAATGTATAAAAATCAGTAACAAGTAACTAGCTTTAATTTACGGATAAAGCTTCAATTATATCCCTCACATTTTATCAAATTTTGATCTAATCCCAAAAGGCCATTTTTTTTAATTTACATCTCTAATGTTTTTGGAACATTCCGATTTTATCTTTTTGATAGTATATACCCAAATTACGAAGAAAAGGAAGATGAAATAAAAAAAATAATGTTAGAAAGCAAAAATAAGACATAAAATGTCACCTTGCAATATTAGGTGATCACAATAAAGCATAAGATAATATAATATTAAGTTTTTGGTTAAATTTGATTAAAGTCTATCAAAAGAGTAAAATTGAAACATTTTAAAAACATTAGGACATAAATAGATTAAAAAATTAGGAATAAATTGAAACATTAAAAAAAATGAGGAACCTAATTAAAGTTTGGTCCTTAGGTAATTCATCTACCATTCAAGATACCCTGGAGAAGATCCAACCCTTAAGCTGAGATACTCCTCCTCCTATGTGAATTAGGCATCTCAATCTTAGAAGTTGGATCATTGGCGAAATAAACTGCCATAACAGTTAGATTGTTGCGTGTTGTAGTGCCTCGATTACAAGTGCTCTTACAACTTCTATGGGATCATAAATCTTCTATATTCGATTCTGACTTAAGTATTGTATACATGGTTTCAACATGGTGGGAGGAAACCAAAACTGGAATATTAATCGAGAAAATAACATCAACTTTTCTTAAAATTTAATGTAATTATACTCGATATCTCCTCTATTTTGTAAAATTATTACTGATATTTCTTAAGGTTTACTAAAATTACACTGATCTCATATACAAATATTAATTCATTAATTTAAGTGATAACAAATATAACACAAGGCATATACATAATTATTAATAATAAAATTATAATATTTTGAGTGGGAGGCTCTATGTTCGATCTCCACTTCCCCTATCCATAACCCCATAGGAAAAATTTCTAACTTTAATATCTATGTAATTTTTTTTTTAATATTTTGACAATATCTAACATAATAATTGAATAAAATATTTTTATCAAATAAAATAATATTGGTAATTATAACGTATGATAAAAAGGAGATATTTTAACAATACATATGTCAAATATGGTCAAAATATAATAATTTTGTCATTAACAATTATATATGCCACGTGTTATTTTTTAGATCGATTTATTTGCTTGATTTTTTTAATTTGATTCAATTATAAGCACTGTTGGGAAATTTTACTTTAAACTGATTTCAAATATCTTTAGTAGATAATGTCAAACTGATAGAAACTTAGATTAAAAAAAATAATTTTAAAAGAATTGATTAGTTATAAAAAAAAATGTATTTTAAATTTGATCCCATTCTCCTACATATCTTATCTTTTGTGATCATCCAACACTCTCTTGATTATTAAACATATATTATCTATCTAAAACCTGATTTATTCTGTAACTAGTATTTAAAATTTGATTGAATGTAATAGATAAATAAAATGAGTGATTAACACCTCCACATTTAGAAAGATAGATGAAGTGGTTGCTAAACACATGTGCTCTCTCCGAATCTCAGAGCACTCACATCACATCACAGCCACTGTCATTATATAACAGACTCAAGCAGAAAGTGATTCGCTCATTGTCGCAATCAAGGAATGCACTTTGGGGCGGGGGCAGCGCATTGCATCACATCGCCAAGTCTCTCTTGTTACTAAGGTGCGTTTGCAAGACATGGCTTCATCTAATTTCCGATCCCAGCTTCGCAAAATCACATTTTGAACTCGCTGCCGCACCCACCCGTAGATGTCTCTTCGACCAGCGCACCATTCTATCCTTTGACTTGGACGATTTTTTCCATGATGCTCAGGCTCATCCTCCAGTTGAACTCTATGTGCCGTTTAAGTTACCTTACCGTTACACACGTGCTGTAGGGGGATCGTGCAGAGGGTTTATACTGTCAG